>CABHPR010134516.1:0-24143 GCA_902168415.1 Peromyscus melanophrys | reverse complement strand
GTGAGAGAGAGAGAGAGAGAGAGAGAGAGAGAGAGAGAGAGAGAGAGAGAAGAACTAAAATATAAGACAATGCATATTTTTTCCAAATCTAGTCAGATCAGGGCTTAAAAATGCAGCCATTCTGTATGTAGTGAGGCTACTGATTTTTGTGATTAATTTTGTATTCTGCTACTATGCCTAAAGTGATTATCAGCTGTTGGAGTTTCCTGGTGGAATTTTTGTGTCACTTTTGTATATAATCATATAATCTGCAGATAGTGATACCTTAACTTCTTCCTTTCCAGTTTGTATCCCCTTTATCTCCTTCAGTTGTCCTGCTCTAGCAAGAACTTCGAATATGATGTTGAATAGATATAGACATTGAATAGATATGGAGAGAGTGGCCAGCCTTGTCTTGTTCCTGATTTTAGTGGAAATGCTTTGAGCTTGTCTCCATTTGGGTTAATGCTGGCTGTGGGCTTGCTGTAAACTGCCTTTATTATTTTGGGTTATGCCCCTTGTACCCCTAGCTTCTCAAGGACTTTTACATGAAGAGGTTCTGAAATTTACACAAATGATACATGGACTGAGAAATAAATTAAGGAAATGATATCTTTTGCAATAGCCTCAAAAATATTTTGCAACTCTAACCAAGCAAGTGAAAGACGTGTATGATAAAAACTTCAAGTCTTTGAAGAAAGAAATTGAAGAAGATGCTAGAAGATGGAAAGGTCCCCCAATGCCTATGGATTGGTAGAATCAATAAAACAAAAATGGCCATCCTACTAAAAGCAATCTACAGATTCAATGCAACCCCCATCAAAATTCCAACACAATTCTTTACAGAACCTGAGAGGATGCATGGAAACACAAACTCACAAAAATCCAGGATAACTAAGACAATCTTGAATAATAAAGGAACTGTGGGCAATATCAGCATCCCTGGTCTCAAATTGTACTACAAAGCTATAATAATAAAAACAGCATAATATTGCATAAAAACAGATACATTGGTCAATGGACTCGAATTGAAGACCCAAACTTAAGTCTACACACCAACGGACACCTGATTTTTTATAAAGATGCCAGAAATATACACTGGAAAAAAGACAGCATCTTCAACAAGTGGTCTTGGTCAAACTGGATGTCTGCTTGTAGAAGAATGCAAATAGATCTATACTTATCACCCTATACAAAACTCAACTCCAAATTGATGGATCAAAGACCTCAATGTAAAACCAGATACACTGAGCCTGACAGAAGAGAAAGTAGGGGCTAGTCTTGAACTCATTGGCGCAGGAAAATACTTTTTGAACAGAACACCAATAGCACCAATACTAAGAACAACAGTTAATATGAAATTCAAAAGCTTCTGTGTGACAAAGGACACCATCATTTAGCCAAAGTGGCAGGCTACAGAATGGGGAAAGATATTTTGCTAACTACTCATCTGATAGAGGGCCAATATCTAAAATATACAAAGAACTAAAAAACTGGACAGCAAGAAAACAAACAACCCAATTTTAAAAGTGGGGTTCAGGCCGGGTGGTGGTGGTGCACGCCTTTAATCCCAGCACTTGGGAGACAGAGGCAGGCAGATCTTTGTGAGTTCAAGGCCAGCTTGGTCTACAGAGTGGATTCAGGAAAGGCACAAAGCTACACAGAGAAACCCTGTCTAGAAAAACAAAAAAAAAAGTGGGGTACAGATCTAAACAGAGAATTTGCAAAAGGAGAAACACAATGGCTGAGAAGTGCTTAAATAAATGTTCAACATCTTTAGTCATCAGGGAAATGCAAATCAAAACTACCTTGAGATTTCATCTTACACCAGTCAGAATGGTGTAAGTTGGATCAATAAAACAAGTGACAACTCATGCTGGTGAGGGTTCAGAGTAGGAGAAACACTCATCCACTGCTGGTGGGAGTGCAAACTTGTACAGCCACTATGGAAATCAGTGTAGTGGTTCCTCAGAAAGATAGGAATTGATCTACCTCAAGATTCAGCTTTACCACTCTTGGGTATATAGCCAAAGGATGCTTGCTTAGCCATGCCCATAGCTGCTCTATAATAATAGAGTGTAATTGCTGTGGATATCGCTCTGTATAAATAAAACACTGGCCAATAGCCAGACAGGAAGTATAGGCAGGACTAGCAGAGAGGAGAGAGGAAAAGGAGAGGAAGACAGAGGGGAGGAGACACCAGCTGCCATTCAGGGAGCATCATGTAGAGGCAACAGGTAAAGCCATGGAACACATGGCAACATATAGAACAGAAATGGGCTTAGTACAGGAGTAAGAGCTAGACAATGGTAGGCCTGAGCTAATGGCCGAGCAGTTTAAATAACATAAGAGTCTGTGTGTTTATTTTATAAGTGGGTTCTGGGACTGGCAGGACTTGGCGGGAGCTGGAGAGAAATTCTCCAGCTACAATAATAATAGCTAGAAATCAGAAACAGCCAAGGTGTCTGTTAGTGGGCTGAATGGATGAAAAAAAAAGTGGTGCATTTATACTATGGACTATTACCCAGTTCTTAAATGAAATCATGAAATTTGCAGGTAAATGCAAATCTAGAAAAAAAATCATGTTGAAGTAACTCAGACCCAGAAAGACAAATATGGTGTATGTTCACTTATATGTGCATGTCTTTGATAAGCAAACTACCATCCATGAAATCACAGAGGTTAGGTATAGAGTAAGGGACTTAGTGGGCAGGGATGGATCTCCCGAGGAAGGGAAAATAGAACAGATAGTTATGGATGGATGCGAAGGGTAGTTAGGAATATAAGGATAAACCTGGGGAGGGGAAGGCAGGAGTACAAAGAGGGACAGCTAGAACTAAGGGCAATCTGAAAGGTTGTATGGAAACCTAATACAGTAGAAGCTTTCTAAAATATATACACATATGAAGGCAATCTCAATGAAATTGTCAAATAACCAGGGTGACAGAGCCCCAGCTGGACATCTCTTGTCACCAAATGAAGCTTCCAGTGCCTGGAATTGGTTATATCTAATCGAGTTGTTGGCCAAAGGGGTCCCATGCGTACCCCCAAACAACCCAGACTATTGTCAAGGCTATTGGTTGCTCTCCACAAACTGAATGTAAGGTCCCATTGCTTAAGACAATGCTTATATAACTTATTGAACACAGAGAAGTCGAGCTGGTGCCTACCTAGAGCCTTCACTTCTACAGACTAGTGTTTATGGTATTGGAAAGTACTCTGCATGCTACCAAAGGAGAAAGGTAAAAAACCAACCCAATAACAAGCTATTTGATCTACAATGATGGCCTGCCTGTAAGACGCACTAGTGTAATAGTGGCATAAAGCTTGTGGGCATAACTAACCAATATTTGATTGGATTTAAGGCCCCCTCCATGAGATGGAACCCATCCCAAAAACTGCTTGGGTGGCTAAGAACCTGATACTATATAGACCAGGGACCCAGGGAAAAATCAAATACTACTGTTCTGACAAAGGAACATAGTCACAAAATGACTCCTAATGATATTCTGCTGTACTCATAGATCAGTGCCTTGCTCAGCCATCATCAGAGAAGCTTCCTCCTGCAGCAGATGGGAACAAATACAGAGACCCACATCCTGATAATGTGCAGAGAGACTTTAGAATATTCAGTTTTAAACGGAATGTGTCCATCAAATCCCTCCCCTCAGGCATTAGGGAACCCCAGGAAAAAGAGGCATAAAGATTATACGAGCGAGAAGGGATGGAGGACAGCAAGGAAACAAGGCTTTCTTAACACAGCAAGACCAATGCCCACATGAACTCACAGAGACAGTGGCGGCATGCACAGGGTCTGCACCAGATGGGGTCCCAGTGCTGAGAGAAGTGGACCCAGGCCCCATCCCTAAGCCAGAAGCTATCTCTAGTTGATAATCTCTTGCAAATGAAAAACTAGTTTTCTCTAATAAAGAAAAAGCTGGGGAAAGAAACCACTCTTGAGAGCAGACTCCATGCCCAGCACTAGATGGCCAACACAACTAACTCAATGGCATCTTTGGAGGTTCTTACTCATAAGATTTTAATGTTTTGTCAAGGTACTATTTTCTTTCATTTCCTTCCCTCTGTTCTTCCATCCTCCCTTCCTTTCTGTTTTTAACTTTACAGGACCTTTATGTACATGTTATGGCTTCCCGTTTTATATTTTTGTGGGATTTCTGTGTGTGAGAATGTGTGTGTCTCTGTCTCTTTATGCATTTCCCTTTCTTGTTATTTGGTTCTCTGCCTTCTGTTTGTTTGGTTTGTCCTTTTCTTGTTTGTCTTTTTTTGCTCCATCTTATTTTATCATGTTATTATTCTTTAGATGCTTGTTTGTCTTCTAACAAGAGACAGAAAGGGTGTGGGTTCAGATGAGCCTGGAGGTGGGGAGGACCTGGGAGGAGTTAGGGGAGGAGAAATCATAATCAGAATGAATTGTCTGAAAAACATCCATTTTCAATACAAGAAAAATAGAAAAAATACACTCCTTAATGTATGAATGTACTTTTTAAAAGTTGAAAATAGATTCTTCTTTCATACAATACTTCCTGACCACAGTTTCCCCTCCCTCAACTCCACCCATCTCTCCAGTACCTCCCCTCTCCCCCAGCTTCACTCCCCCACCATTTCCCTTCTGAAAAGAGCAGGCCTCCAAGAGACAACAGCCAAACACGACAAAACAAGATACAATAAGGCTAGGCAAAACCCATCATACAGAGGCTAGACAAGGCAACCCAATAATAGGTGGAAGAGTCCTAAGAGCAGGCAAAAGACTCAGAGACACACCCATTCCCACTGTTAGGAATCCCACATAAACACCAAGCTATATGCCGTAATACACATGCAGAGGACCTGGTGCAGACCCACACAGGTCCCATATTTGCTGCTTTAGCCTCTGTGGCCATATGATCCCTGCTTACTTGATTTAATGGGCCATGTTCTCCTGGTGTCCTCCATACCCTCTGACTCCTACAATCTTCCTTCCCTGTCTTTGGTGGGGTTCAGCAAGATCCAAGGAGAAGTACCCAATGGAGACCTTCAGTTTAGACTCTCTCTCCATATAATTTCTGGCTGTAGGTCTCTGTACCTGCTCCCATCTGCTGCCAGAGGAAGCCTCTCTGATGGCCACTGGACAAGGCACTAATCTATAAGTATAGCAGGATATCATTAGGAATCATTTCATTGATTTCTTTTTTTCTCTTTTCTTTTTAAATTTTTATTTCTTTTGATTTTGGCCAGTTGTGTTTGGTTTTACCTTAGGACTCTGAGCTATCCAGTTTCTAACTCCTGGCCATCTAGGCAGTATAGGGCATAAGCTCCCTCTCGTGGTGTGGGCCTTGAGTTAAACAGACGTTGGTTGGCCACTCTAACAACTTCTGAGTTACCTTTGCCCTAGCACATCTTGCAGGTAACACATTGTAGGTTGAAGGTATTATGGCTGGGTTGGTGTCAGGTTTCTCTTTCTGTAGCCTGCAGAGTACCTTCCTGCACCAAAGAGACTAGAACATAGGGGTAAAGGCTCCATGCAGGCACCAGCTAGACCTCTCCATGTTCAATGAGCTGTAGCTGGAGTCATCTCTAGTCCCACCTGGGCCCACAGCCACTCAGGCCAAAATAAACACACAGACACTTATATTATTTAAACTGTTTGTCCTAATGGCTTTAGGATTCTTGTTATCTAGTTCTTATATGTTAAGAACCCATTTCTATTAATCCATACCTTGCCATGTGGCTCGTGGCTTACCAGTACTTTTTACATCTTGCTTCTCATGGCAGCAGCTGGCAGTGTCTCCTGACTCAGCCTTCCACTTTTCAGAATTCTCCTCTTTCTTTGTCCTGCCTATACTTCCTGCCTGGCTACTGGCCAATCAGCACTTTATTTATTAACCAATCAGAGCAACACATTCACAGCATACAAATATCCACAGCAATGAGCTGTGTGGATGTTGTCCTCAGCAATGGGAGCCCCACTGTCAGTTTTTAGAGTGTGACCCTCTGTTCTAGAATCAGCCTGGGTTGTTTAGGGATCTCCATGGGACCCCCTTGACCAACAACTAAATTGAATGCAACTGAATCCTGTAGACAAATTTCTAAATGGTCTTATTAAATAAAAATCATGGAGCAAAATATAGAGGTGAAAGCCTTAGAGAGATCAGGGAAATAGGGAAAGCAACCAGCCAACCTTACCTCACCAACTCTGCAGCTTCCAAATGCGAGCTACTTCCTGTCTTACCCACACCTTTATTGCCTTGCTGTTCTACCCTCTCATTGGCTATCTTAGCCCAGCTACCTCACTTCCTTGTCATTGTCTGTCTGTACACACCTCCAGGTCTCTATGGTTGGTACTGGGATTAAAGGCATGTGTCATCATGTTGGCTCTGTTCCCTAGTATGGCCTTGAACACACAGAGACCCTGTCTGATAAATGATTGGATTAAGGGCATATGCTGCCTGACTTCTTGTTTACTTAAAATGGCTGGCCTTTTCCCCTGATCTCCAGGCAAGCTTTATTAAAGCACAAATAAAATATCACTACATTTCAACATAAATAAAGTATCACCACAAAGTCCCACCACTAAAAACCTTGCCTGGCTACAAAAGATGGTTAGTTCAGACTCCATATCCTCTGTTACTAGAAGTCCTCACTAGTCCATCATGGAATCACCCTCATAGATTTCGGAAAGTTTCCACTGTACTAAGTTTCCACACTGCCCCAAATGCCCAATTCCAGCTGTCTCGTCCTGTACTCCTTCCCTCCATAATCCTCCTACCTGATTCCTTTCTCTAGTCCCCACCTGACCCCAAGTCTGCTCTCAAAATCTATTCTACTTTTCCTTCCCAGGGAGATACACATATTCCCCCTTAAAGCCCCCCTCTTTACCTAACTTCTCTGAGTCTGTGGATTGTAGCATGATTATCATTTGCTTAACAGCTAATATCCACTTATGAGTGAGTACATATTATATTTGTCTTTCTGGGTCCAGGTTACCTCACTCAGGACGACTTTTTCAAGTTCCATCCATTTGCCTGCAAATTTCATGATGTATTTTTGTTAACAAGTGAGTAATATTCCATTGTATAAATGTACCACATTTTCTTTATCTATTCTTTGGTTGAGGAACATATAAGTTATTTCCAGTTTCTGGTTATTTAAGAATATAGCTGCTATGAACATAGTTGATCAAGTGTCCTTGTTGTAGGATGGAGCATCCTTTGGGTATATGCCCAAGACTGGTGTAGCTAGATTGATTACCAATTTTCTGAGAAACAACCATATTGATTTCCAAAGTGGCTGTACAAGTTTGCATTCCCACAAGCAATGGAGGAGTGTTCCCCTTGTTCCATATCCTCTCCAGCATAAGCTGTCATTTGTGTTTTTGATCTTAGCCATTCTGACAGATGTAAGATGGAATCTCAGAGTCATTTTGATTTACATTTCCCTGATAGATAAGGATGCTGGACATTTCTTTAAGTGTTTCTCTGCCATTTGAGATTCTTCTGTTGAGAATTCTCTGTTTAGGTCATTACCCCATTTTAAAATTGGACTATTTGATTTTTTGATGTCTAGTTTCTCGAGTTCTTTATATATTATAGAGGTCAGCCCTCTATTGGATATGGGGTTGGTGAAGATCTTTTCCCATTCTGAAGGCAGCTGTTTTGTCCTGTTGATGGTGTCCTTTACGTTACAGAAACTTTTCAGTTTCATGAGATCCCATTTATTAATTGTCATTTCAGTGTCTGTGCTACTGGTGTTCTATTCAGGAAGTTGTCTCCTGTGCCAAGGCTGTTCCCCATTTTCTTCCACCAGGTCAATGTAACTGGATTTATGTTGAGGTCTTTGATCCACTTGGACTTGGGTTTTGTGCAGGGTCATAGATATGAATCTATTTGCATTCTTCTACATACAGTTATACTGGCACCATTTGTTGAATATGCTTTCTTTTCTCCATTGAATAGTTTTGGCTTCTTTGTCAATAATCAAGTGACCATAGGTTGTGGATTTATGTCTGGGTCTTTGATTTGATTCCATTGATCCACTTGTCTGTTTTTATGCCAATACCATGCTGTTTTTATTTCTATAGGTCTGTAGTAGAGCTTGAGACCAGGGATGGTGATGCCTCTGGCAGTTCTTTTATTGTACAGGATTATTTTAGCTATCCTGGGTTTCTTGTTTTTCCGTATGAAATTGAATATTGTTCTTTCAAGGTCTGTGAAGAACTGTGTTGAAATTTTGATAGGGATTGCATTGAATCTGTAGATTGCTTTTGGTAAGATAGCCATTTTTACTCTGTTAATCCTACTGACTCATGAGCATAAAAGATCTTTCCATCTTCTGATATCTTCTTCAATTTCTTTTGTCAAAGTCTTGAAGTTCTTGTCATACAGGTCTTTCAGTTGTTAGGTTAGAGTTACCCCAAGATATTTTATGTCATTTGTGGCTGTTATAAAGGGTAATGTTTCTCTGATTTCTTTCTCAGCCCATTTATCCTTTGTGTAGAGGAGGGCTACTGATTTTGTTGAGTTAATCTTGTATCCTGCCCCCTTACTGAAGGTGTTTATCATCTGTAGAAGTTCCCTGGTAGAATTTTTGGGGTCACTTATGTATATTATCACATCATCTGCAAATAGTGAAAGTTTGACTTCTTCCTTTCCAATTTGTATTCCCTTGATCTCCTTTTGTTGTCTTATTGCTCTAGCTAAAATGTCAAGTACTATACTGATTAGATATGGAGAAAGTGGACAGCCTTGTCTTGTTCCTGATTTTAGTGGAGTTGCTTTGAATTTCTGTACATTTAATTTGATATTGGCTGTCAACTTGCTGTATGTTGCTTTTATTATATTTAGGTATGTTCCTTGTATCCCTGATCTCTCCAGGACTTTTATCATAAAGGGGTGTTAGATTTTGTCAAAGGCTTTTTCAACATCTAATGAGATGATCATGTTTTTTCTTTCAGTTTGTTCATATGGTGGATTACATTGACAGATTCTAGTATGTTGAACAAACTCTGTATCACTGGGATGAAGCCCACTTGATCATGGTGGATGATCTTTTCAATGTGTTCTTGGATTTGGTTTGCCGGTATTTTATTGAGTATTTTTGTATCAATGTTAATGAGGGAAATTGGTGTAATTCTCTTTCTTTGTTGGGTCTTTGTGTTGTTTGGGTATCAGGGTAACTGTGGCCTCATAAAAATAATTTGGCAATATTCCTTCTCTTTCTGTTTTGTGGACTAATTTGAGGAGTATTGGTATTAGCTCTTATTTGAAATTCTGGTAGAATTCTGCGCTGAAACCATCTGGCCCTGGACTTTTCTTGCTTTGGAGACTTATAATGACTGCTTATATTTCCTTAGGGATTATAGGTCTGTTTAAGTTGTTTATCTGATCTTGGTTTAATTTTGGATTGTGGTATCTGTCAGGAAATTTATCCATTTCTTTTAGATTTTCCAATTTTGTGGAGTACAGGTTTTTGAAGTATGACCTAATGATTGTTTGGATTTCCTCAGTGTCTGTTGTTATGATCCCCTTTTTGTTTCTGATTTTGTTAATTTGAATAATCTCTTTCTGCCTTTTAGTTAGTTTGGATAAGGGTTTGTCTATCTTGTTGATTTTCTCAAAGAACTAACTCTTTGTTTCATTGATTCTTTGTAGTGCTTTGTTTCTACTTTATTGATTTCAGCCCTCAGATTGATTATTTCCTACCATCAACTCCTCCTGTGTGTGTTTGCTCTTTTTGTCCTAGGGCTTTGAGGTATTCTGTTAAGTCACTAGTATGAGATTTCTCCAAATTCTTTATAAAGGAGGCACTTATGTCCCATACATTTGGATATGTTGTGAATTCATTTTCATTGAATTCTAGCAAGTCTTTAATTTCTTTCTTTCTTTATTCCTTGACCCATTGGTAATTCAGTAGAGAGTTGTTCAGTTTCAATGAGTTTGTAAGCTTTCTGTTGTTTCTATTGTTGCTGAAATCCAGCTTTAATCCATGGTGGTCTAATAGGATGCAGGGGGTTATTTTAATTTTCTTATATCTTTTGAGACTTGCTTTGTGACTGAGTAGGTGGTCAATTTTGGAGAAAGTTTCATGAGGTGCTGTGAAGAAAGTGTATTCTTTTTTGTTTCGATGAAATATTCTGAGGTATCTGTTAGGTTTGAGTCACAACATCTGTTAGCTTCAGTATTTCTCTGTTTAGTTTTTGTCTGTATGGTCTGTCCATCAGAGAGAGAGGGTATTGAAGTCTCTCACTTTCAGTGTGTGAGGGTAAATATGTGATTTAAGCTGTAGGAGTTTTCTTTTGTAAACATGGGTACCCTTGTGTTTAAGGCATCAATGTTAAGAATTGAAAATCCTTTGATAAGTATGTAATATCCATCTCTATCTCTTTTGATTAGTTTTGTTTGAAGTCTATTTTTTAGATATTAAAATGGCTACACCAGCTTGCTTCTTAGGTTTATTTGCTTAGAATATCTTTTTCAGTCTTTACCCTGAGGTAAGTCTACACTTGATGTTGAGGTGTGTTTCTTGGATGCAGCAGAAGATGGATTCTGTGTTCATATCCATTTTGTTAGTGTGTGTCTTTTTATTGGGTAATTGAGACTATTGATATTGAGAGATATCAATGGCCAATGATTGTTGGTTCCTGTTATTTTGTTGTTGTTATTGGTGGTGGTGGCGGTGGTGGTGGTGTGCATGTGCGTGTGTGTGCGTGTGCGTGTGCGTGTGTGTGTGTTTACCTTCTTTTGGTTTTGCTGGTGTAAGATTATTTATTTCCTGTGTTTTCATGGGTGTAGTTAACATATTTGTGTTGGAGTTTTCCGTCTAGCAACTTTTGTAGGGCTGGTTTGTAGATAGATACTGTTTAAATTTCACTTTATCATGGAACATGTTATTTTCTCCATCTATGGTGATTGGAATAGTAGTCTGGGTTGGCATCTGTGGTCTCTTAGAGTCTGAAGGATATCTGTCCAGGCCCTTCTGGCTTTTAGAGTCTCCATTTTGCTATCAGGTATAATTCTAATAGGCCTGTCTTTATATGTTTCTTTTTTTCCCTTGAAGCTTTTAATATTCTCTCTTTGTTCTGTGTGTTTAGTGTTTTGATTATATATGGTAAGGGGACTTTCTTTTCTGGTTTAATCTATTTGGTGTTCTGTATGATTCTTGTACCTTTATAGGCATCTACTTTTTTAGGTTAGAACAATTTTCTTCTCTGATTTTGTTCAAAGTATTTTCTGGGTCCTTGAGTTGGGATTCATCTCCTTTCTCTACTACTATTATTTTTAGGTTTGGTATTTTCATAGTGTCCCAGATTTCCTGGATGTTTTGTGTCAGGAATTGTTTAGATTTAACATTTTCTTTGATGGATGCATCAACTTCTTCTATCACATCTTCAATGCTTGACATTCTCTTTTCTATCTCTTATATTCTATTAGTGAAGTTTGCCTCTGTATTTCCTGTTCACATTTCTAAATTTTTTGTTTCCAGATTTCCCCCAGTTTGTGTTTTCTTTATTGCTTCTATTTCTATTTTCTGGTCTTGAACAGTTTTATTTGTTTCCTTCAACTTTTTGTTTATTTTTTCTTGGCTTTCTTTAATGGATTTACTCATTTCCTCCAATTGTTTGTCTGTTTTCCTGGATTTCTTTAAGGCATTTATTCATTCCTTCTTTAAGGACCTCTATCATTTTCATATAGTTGGTCTCAAGGCCTTTTTCTTGTGCTTCAGCTATGTTGGAATATAAAGAGCCTTCTGTGGTGGGATAGCTAAACTCTGTTTGAGACATGTTGCCCTGACTGTTGTTGATTGTATCCTTACACTGGCATCTAGGCATCTGGGTTTGAGGTGATTATAGGTCTAGGTGCTGTTTTCTGGGTTTGTCTTTGTTGGGTGAGTGTTTAGTTCCTTGGTTTCTGTTTCCTCTCTGGATTTTCAGAGCGTGTTGACTGTGTGTGTTGCTTGTTTTAGTGGCTTGCTGGGCTGGTAGGTATATTCATGGGGAATGTTTGCTGATGTTGGAGGCTGGGGGAAGGGGAACCCAGGGGGAGATGATCTGTGGGATCCATAGGAGGTATGGACAGTGGGGAGGTGAGGCTGCAGCTGGTATTCTGTTTAAGTGCTACAGGTGACCCTGATGATTGGGTCTTGGGGAACAAAGAGAGTGGAGAAGGTCCATGGGCAGCCTACTTGGTCTTTGAATGTAGTTTTCTTAATCTGACATCACAGGGAGATATTATTGGAATTATGTCTTGTATGATTGATGGATTTGCCTGCATCTGTCTTATGCTGTCTGGTGCACTTTGAAACAATTCTAAGCCTTAAAAGATGCTTCCTTTGGTCACAAAGTTTTATCTAATCAATACTTATATTTCAGGCAGAGTTCAGAGTCACTTTCTTAGAAAAGCCCCCTATGATCCATATAGCCGGGTCATGTCCCCCAGCTAGGGACTTTCGGTACACTTTCCAATCTTTCTTTGCTCTGCCTATCACACTGTCTAATTAAAGGTTTGTGTTTGACATGTCTTTTCAGTCTCACCTGATTGTGGTGGCTGAAACACAGGAGGTCTTCAAAGGCATCTATTGAGTGAATGAATAAATGCAAATGGGCATATGAGCACACACATTTCTGGTGTGGAGTAAGTAAGCCACTAGAGATAGTCTGGTAAGACTCAAGAGTCACCTCCTCCTTTTGTGTAAAAAGAACTCAGTGATGCCTAGTGGTGCCATATGTTGGAGTCTGTTCTAAACCTGCAGGATGACTTGGAACCAAGAGAAACTGTGTAGTCCTGCCCAAGTCCAGCTGTGGCTTACTTTTAAAATCAGACCACAGTGTTGGCTAGTTTGATACCAACTCAAAACCAGCTAGTTATCTGGGGAGAAGGAACCTCAACTGAGAAAATATCCCCACCAGATTGGCCTGCAGGCAAGCCTGTGGTGCGTTTTCTTGATTGATGTGTGATGTACGAGAGCCCATCTTATTGTGGGCTGTGGCACCCCTGGGTTGGTGATCCCAGGTTCTGTAAGAAAGTAGGCTGAGCAAGCCATGAGGAGGAAGCCAATAAGCAGCATTCCTCTATGGCTTCTGAATCAGTTCCTGGCTTGAGTTCCTGCCCTGACTTCCCTAGAATGGTGCACTCCAAGCTGTAAGATGAAACAAACTCTTTCCTCTCCCAGTTGCCTTTGGTTATGGTGTTTATTGCAGTAATAGAAACCCCAAGTGAAACAGCCTCGGACTTTAGAAAACAAAATCAAAACATGCTGCTACTAAGCTATTGTGTTCATAGGCTGTGCTGGTGTAGAATGGAATGCAGGAAGAAACCAGGATTGCATAACTCCTGACAGTGGGAGTTGGAGTTCTTCTAAAGAAGAATGGAAATAAAGAACTAAAGGATTTTGGCCTAAGATATAGGAGATGATCTGTAACATGGAGACAGAATTAGCAATGGAGCCCATTTCTGGAGACCTCAATGATCTTTGTTTCTTCTTCTGTTCCCTGTAAATAGTCACATTAAAATAAAGCTTTGAACTTCATTTTCTGTCCTATCATTTTGTTTAGATTTCACTAACTCATCAGGAAAGCTGTTCCTTGTACCCAACCTTTGTCCCAGTGTTTGGCTGAGGAGCTAGGTACCGGCTATGAAGCAATCATACTGTGCTGATCCCAGGAAGATCTGTGATTCAGACTTCCACACTGGCACAGGTTAAGGTCATCAAAGACATAGGGTGAGTTGTAGAGACATAAATTCAAGGCTGGCAAGGCTGGAAACGGATCCTTGGTTAAGGAAAAGGAAGGTAGATAAAAGATGGGTCTTGGCGCTCTAGGGATCTGAGAGGATTAAGGGATGGAGGGGGTACTGGCAGCTTCTGGTCAAGCCCGAGCAGAAGTCTTTGGAAGGCGTTTGAATTTCACTTGGTAATCTGTATTTTCTGAGCATCTGCAGATTTTGATCTATTCAGAAAGATAGATTAAGAGTCAATGTGGGGGAAGGGCAAGACCAGTGCTGATGTCATCAAAATATAAGAGCAAGAAGGGCTGGCTTCCAGCTGGGCATGGTCGTGCGTGCCCGGAAACCTCGGACGTGGGAGGCAGATACAGGAGGAGCATGAGCGTGAGGCTAGCTGGGGCTACGTAGCAAGACCTAACCTCCAGAACAGACAGGTAGGCCCATGGTGCAGGACTGTAATTGCTGCTACTTGAGAGTCTGAGGCAGTGAGATCACAAGTTCAAAGCCTGCCTGGACTACAGGGTGGGTTCAAGGCCTGTTTGGACAACTCAGTATGACTCTGACTTAAACAAATAAAAAACCAGAAAGAAAGGTCTAGGGACACAGCCGAGTGGTAGAGTGCCTAACATGTGGGAGGCCCTGTGTTCACTGCATAGTAATGCAGTAAAACACACAAAGCCCAAACACACAAAACAAATTTTAAAAATAAAAGGGAGCACCTAATCCTTCCACTCATTTTTCTCCTATATTTTTATCTGTTTTCATTTGAGACAGGGTGTTACTGTAGTCTTGGTGAGTTGAACTCACTGCATATCACAGATTGGTCTGGAACTCCTGGCAATCCTCCTGCCTCAGCCCCCTAAGTGCTAAGATTACATGTGTGTATCACTATGCCAGGCAAGAGTCTGATTTCTCTATTCTAGTTTATGCTCTATCAGTTGGTTGTTTTCATTATTGAAAAGCAATTGGTATAACTATCAACTTAGATAACACACCAGGGTTTGAAGGGACATCTGACATAGATTCAGGCTTTACAATATTATTATTATATTTCTCTCTATCTATCTATCTATCTATCTATCTATCTATCTATCTATCTATCATCTATCTATCTAGTGTGTGTGTGTGTGTGTGTGTGTGTTTATGTGACACACACAGTGAAAGTGTGTAGGTCAGAGGACAGCTTTCAGGAGTCAATTTTATCTTTCTATTGTGTGGGTTCCGGGGGTTGAACTCAGGTTCAGGCTTGGT
Organism: Peromyscus melanophrys; assembly: GCA_902168415.1. NCBI lineage: Eukaryota > Metazoa > Chordata > Mammalia > Rodentia > Cricetidae > Peromyscus > Peromyscus melanophrys. The sequence continues at coordinate 9,198 of CABHPR010134516.1, read as the reverse complement.
GGCAAACACCTTTACCTACTGAGCCATCTGCGGTGATATATTGTTTTTAATCTAAGAAATAAAACCTGCCTAAAGATCAGAGGACAGAGTCAGCAACAGAGTTTGCCACAGAGGTCAGGCAGTGGTGGCACACACCTTTAATCCCAGCACTAGGAAGGTTGAGACAGGAGGTGATATGCCTGGGCAGAGAAAGGAATATAAGGTGGAAGGAGACAGGGATTTGACACTGACCTTCCCTGCTCTTTCAGGCTGAGGAGTTGGTGAAGTAAGAGGTGGTGGCTGTGGCTTGCTCTGCTTCTCTGATCTTTCAGCTTTCACCCTGATATCTGGCTCCCAGTTTTTATTAAGACCAATTAGGATTCATGCAAAAGCCGTCTCACCAGCCCTAGGCTTTATTTAAGGGTACATGTTTTGTGACATTAAAATACTGAAAAATAGAAAAAAATAATTGATACCGACTTTGGTGCAATGGGAAAAAGTAATTTGGCATTTCATCATTAGTAAACACCAAGCTGAGTAGTTGAACCAACTATAATCATGAAAAGAGATATTGAAGGTTGAAGAATGAGACTTTACCATAGAACCAAAGGATGTGTGTTGTGCATGTGCACACACACACACACACACACACACACACACACACACGAATACAAGTGTGTTTTATCTATCACCACCAAACCCATTTTACCAGATTAAAAAAATGTGAATACCATACCTACATTAATTTTTGCTAGCCAGCAGAGCTTCTCCCAATAATTGCTCCGTGAGAATTAAATGCTAGGTCAGCAAACTTGCCTCACGTGTTCAGCCGATCTGCTATTATGCAAGATTATGCAGTTTCTGTTAAGTGGTTCCCAGAGGCTTACAAAACAGATTAACTTGGTCCTGAACATGGATTAACTTCCTCACCATTTCCTAGCCTCATTTAGCCTCTTTAGTGTGAGGCTAGGTATGTTCAACTAATATTTGTATTCGATTAAAATATTGAGAAAACTGATTCTCAGAAAGTGCTATTCCACTTGATTTATTTGAAGAATTACAGCCATCAAGGTTTTGATACTGGTCATGATTTGGAGGGATACACACACACACACACACACACACACACGTATATATGTATGTATATATATATGTGTGTGTGTGTTATTGAATAGTGGCTGATGACAAGGATTATGTTGCAATAGACATTTCTCCTGAGGATACAGGATATTTGTTCAGGGAGATGAATAAATGAATTAAAAGAATGATTACAGGGCTAGTGAGACAGCTTGTCAGGTAAAGGAACTTTCCACTAAGCTGAAAACCTTCAATTGTTCCCAGGATCCATATGGTGGAAAAAAGACCTTCCTGTATGAGATAATCGCATGCATAGCAATGAAATGTTTATAGCTAATGCCTAAGTCTAATAACACCTGACAAAGTTAGGAAAACATGAATCTCATCCTCCATAAATATTGTTCATCAAAACACTGTGTTAGATGCTGCCTGTGGTGGCGCATACCTTTGATCCCAGCAGTCAGGAGGTGGAGGCAGACAGATCTCTGTGAGCTCCAGGCCAGCCTGGGACTATATAGTGAGACCTGGTGTTATAGTCACTTGTCAGGCAGGTGACTTTAGCAGGTGTCCATCTGTTATGCCATAGATTGGTGTTTCTCAAAACGGGGTTTCTATAGTAGCAACAGGGCCATCCCCTGGGAACATCTTAGAAACACAAACTTGGGGAACCTACCCAACCTGTAGATAAGAATCTAGGCCCAAGGTCCAAAAATACTTGTTTAGACCACCCCATCCGTGATCATGACTTCTGTGTTGAAGTTTCATAATTGTACTGAGTAACAGCAAGAACCTTATGTTCCTTGTTTGAGTTACAGTTGCTCATCTGCCCAGTCTTTCTGTGTGTACGTTTCTGATAACCCTTTTCTCCTCCTCTTCTGCTCCTCCGCTCTCTCTCCTTCTCCCTTCCCCTTGCTTTCCCCCTTCCCTGCCATCTCCCCGCCTCTTTCTTGCATAAGTCCCATTTATTTGTATTTTTATTCTTTAATCTCTCCCAGATAACGGCCTCACTAATGCATTGCTCCATGTGGAGAATCTATTAACTTTTAAGATAAAAAGTTCATTTGCTAAAATTTCCCCATATGTTCAGACTCATAAAGTGCTTTGTGTCATTGCTGTGATACAAACAAGATGTTCACTCAGTTTACTCTATCTCTAGGAACACTGTTCCGGTCCCAGGTACGAATCAACACAGCATGTTCGAAACAGGTTTTATGAAAATCTAAAACCTTCCATGGTAGGTGACCATTACAGTGGTCACAGGTGTATATAAAATTCTAAACTTAAAGCCTTAAAGTATATTTATTCTTAAAGGCAGCTGGAGGAATTAGCACATTCCCATGTGATATCAAGATGTGCGTATTAATATCTTTATGCATTCTCTCTGTCAGCCTGCTCAGTGGCTCTGAGATGTAGGTCCTTCAATTACTCTTGTTCTTGGCTTAAGTCTACTGAAATACGCAGTGCAACGTGGAACTGGAAAAATACTCAAAATTTAAAATTTGGAGTCTAGAGAGATGGCAGTGGTTAAGAGTGCTTGCTGTTTTTTCTGAGGACCTGAGTTAGACTCCCAGCACTTGAACGGTGGCTCACAACATCTGTAACTCCAGTTCCAGGGGTTCTGAGCCCTCTTCTGGCCTCCAGAGACACTGCATGCACATGGTGCACAGGCACATGCAGACAAACGCTCGTGTACATAAAAATGAATAACACTTAAAAAATTAAAACGTACACAATTAGTATTTAACTTGTATTTATGGCAACAGATTATAAGTAGACTAGATGAATCAAAAGTTTAAAAATATTTTTAATTACATTAATTTATTTGTGTGTGTGTGTGTGTGTGTGTGTGTGTATACATATGTGTGTCACAGTGTGCATGTGGAAGTCACTTCACTTCTGAAGTTGGTTCTCTTTCTAGTATGTGGGTCCCAGGAATTGAACTCAAGGCGTCAGGTTTGGCAACAAGCATCTTTACCAGTTGACCATCTTCTTCGTCATTTTGTTTTGTTTTTGTTTTTTGTTTTTTTTTGGAACAGAATCTAACCTAAGTCGACTTCCTCCTGCCCTTGCTCCTCAACTACAAAGGTTACAGGTAACGTGTCACCATGGCCAGCTAACCAAATGGTTTTAATGAAATAAAATATTGAATAATTTTTGTGTTTAATTTTTATAAAATTCTCGCATGCTCTAACATTATGCCATTCCCAGTGAGGTTTCTTTGACAGGATTTTACATGTTGAAAGTTTCAAAGCACTCTTGTGCTTTAAGTTACATAATTATTTGGAGATATTATTCACAGACTAACAGACCGCAGTGATCGTGCTGTGGATTTAGGGCATCTTTCAGGTGAGGGAGTTGATTTATTGGTGGATCTCTTCTTCTTTTTTTTTGTGCATTCTAGTCCACCTCATTATTTTATAAATGTTGCCTGGCTATAAATTTATTACTTCAAAGATCAGCACAGCACTGAGAGCACAGTGAAAAATAAGAAAGTAGAACCCATTCTCTTGAAAATTAATTCACCCCATCCTATTAAAGATCATCAGAATTTAAGAATAATGCAGGAGTGTGGTGCCTACTAACAAAGCGTTAGTGAATGAGCTTTGCTTTTAGAACTGAACTCACAGAGAGCTGTGTTTACATCTGACTCAAGGTTTCAACCATTCAAGCAGCGATGTGAGGAAAATAGGAAGTCCTTGTTTTATTTTCTCATTTTCTAAAAGGATTTTTTTTTAAAATTGGGATTTTTTTTTTTGCTATAAGACATTTCTCATAAAAACAATTTAGCAAAAGTTGATATTTCCTATATCGAATATTGGAATATTTTGGAAGTTAGAAAAAAAAAACTGAGATGGTATCCTGGTTTATAATCATTCCCTGAGAAAAAGCAGAGGGTTGCTTATCAATATGGTGGCCGGAGGGGGCCACACTTCCCTCCCTGGCTACCCGGTAGCTAGCATGTGGGCCTGCAGCCAATGTTTGGTTGGGGGCTTGCTTCCTGTTTGACGCTGGTGCTACTGAGGCTCAGACAAAGGAAACCAGTGGCTCTTAATTACCTCCTACAGCCAGCTTTGGATTCTGTTCATTTTCTGACCTATGTTCTTGAGAATCCTGTGGAGTCAGCATTATTTATATTTTTTATTGCTTATGGTGACCAGCATCAATTTCTTTTGTTTGCAACCAAGGCTTCTCACTTTGAAAAATATTTGCATATATTTCTTAAGGGTTTACTATGGTTTTAGTAACATGCAGATGTTGCAATTTTATTGACTAAGGAGAATCATGGCTTATGCCTCTATAAATTTACAACCTCCAGCAGGAGGTGAATCAGTATGGAAAGTGCTACATACAAAGTGATAAAATAATCGGAGTTTTAATATGCATATTAAGAAACTAGAAGATTATACAGAATTTTGAAGAGTCTCAATAAAGTACCAGGGAATTTTTCACATATGGTAGCCTGGCTCTTACTGGAAAAATTTGCAAAACAATTCTGTGTGTGTGCATGTGAGAATTTGTTTAAAACTTAAACACAACTTTCTCCGAGCTGTACAATCTGGGAATTTATTTTGAAAATCATGAACTGCTGTCTCTGGAGAACAAATGTCATTTGAAAGGTGTTTTAATATCATGATACAGGGACTGGAGAGATGGCTCAGCTATTAAGGGCAAGTACTGCTCTTTCAGAGAACCAGGGTTCGGTTCTAGGACCCATATCCAGAAGTGTAACTCCAGCTCCAGGGACCTGACACCCTTCCTCTTTTGGCCTCCATGGACACTCCACAACACAAATATTAGCATGCCTGCACCCCCCCCCCCCCCACACACACGTAAAATCTTAGGGAAAATAGCACATAATGACTGACCTTTTCAATTAAAAATCTATCCACTGGGGCTGGAGAGATGGCTCCCTGGAGTATTCTTGAAGACGACCCATGTTGAGGTCTCATCACTCACATCATATGGCTCAGAAACACTTGTAATACTAGCTCCAGGGGATTTGTTACCCTCTTCTGGCCTCTATGGGTACTGCACTCACAAGCACTTAGGACACATACATGTATACTTGAAACAAAATAAATCTTAAAAAAAAAATCCATCCATTCTTTTCCATGCCTTTTCATGTATATAAACACCTTCTTGTTTTAAGTACTATTGACCCAAGTCTTTCAAAGTCACTGAAACACCAGGAAGTTAATTTTCCAATTGTGCTGGTGACTAAGTACATAGGTTAGGCCACATAACCTATGCTCCTGCTCAGCGGTAGTGTGAGCTCCCGCCAGGAACAAAGAATGGGGTGTTTTTAGGGCACTTTCTTCCTCCATAAACTCCAAGTGTAACCCAGTTTCTGTGCATACGTAAAAAGGAAGCAACTGTTTGTTTCTGCAAACTGGTTGTTAAAATAGGTTTTGACCTCCAACTTTGAAACCAGACCTGATTGCATACTTACAAATATGAAGATTTTTTGGCATCAACTCTTACAGAGAAATAACTGTTTCATAGAGACCCCAGGAGGAAGAATGCTGGTACTTTATGAATTTGATAATATTTAATCTATAACCAAATCTAGAGATATATCATGGTTCTACCCAGAGTGACGTAACACATCTTATTCTTTAACAGCAATGAGGTAACACCTTTGTCTCAAACGTGATGCTGTGTCACAGCATCTTAAAACATGATACTACAGAGACAGCTCAGTGGGTAAGAGGACTACTGAGCAAGTATGAATGTGGTGGTATTGTGTTCCCCAAAATATTGTGCACGCTAATAAACTTATCTGGGGTCAGAGAATAGAACAGCCATGATATTAAACATAGAGGATAGGCAGTGGTAGCATACGCCTTTAATCCTAGCATTCTAGAGGCAGAAATCCCTCTGGATCTCTGTGAGTTCAAGGCCACATTGGAAACAGCCAGGCATGGTGACACACACCTTTAATCCCAAGAAGTGAGCCTTTAATCCCAGGGAGTGATGGCAAAAACAGAAAGATATATAAGGCGTGAAGACCAGAAACTAGAAGCATTTTGGCTGTTTAAGCCTTTAGGCTTTGAGCAGCACAGTTCAGCTGAGATCCATTTGGATGAGGACTCAGAAGCTTCCAGTTTGAGGAAACAGGATCAGCTGAGGAACTGGCAAGGTGAGGTGGCTGTGGCTTGTTCTGCTTCTCTGATCTTCTAGCATTCACCCCAATAACTGGCCTCAGGCTTGATTTTATTAATAAGACCTTCTAAGATTCATGCTATATATGAAGACTTGAATTTGAATCTCAGTACCCACTAAAAAGCCAGAGGTGGCTGCACATATGCTTGTAACCTCAGTACTCTTTGGGGACACTGGAAACAGGGGGGAATCACTGGGGCTCTTTGGCGGCCAGCCTAGCTCCAGGTTCTGTAAGAGACATTTTCTCAGAAGGAGTAAAGTAGAAAAAGAGGTCAGGACATCCAATATCTTACTCTGGCCTCCTTGAGGTGTGACACCACCAACTTGTGTGCATACATTACATACATGTACACTTTACTGACATACATACATATACACATTCAAACACACATGAAAGTTATATTGGAACAACTTGGATATAGAAGGAAAGCTATTTTAAAGAGTACACCTTTCTCAGTAACATGCATACACACACACACACACACACACACACACACACACACACACACACACGTACATATAATCCAAAAAATAAAAAATAAAAAAATTTAAAAATGAGAAAAGTGATAGCTTTTTAGGAAGGAAAGATGACTAAAGAATAACACCTAGTTTGGAAGATGGAATAGTTATGAATCTAGACTGAGTAGATGAGCCTCAGAGGAACCATGATAATCCTGGTGCTAACAGATTTTCAATACTGTTGGAGCCGGAGGAGTTGGGAAAGATGAAGCAGTGAGCTGAAAAGAGGAAAAAAACTGACTGAAATCTAAGGATACAACATGTGGATCCTCTTCCTCACTGACTGTTTGGAAGTGGGCATAGTCTCTGGAGTTGCTTACAGCCATTCTTGTGTCTTCTGTTGCTGTGAAACAACACCACCACCCTGGCAAGAGCCGCTTCAGGAAGGAAAGGTTTATCTGGTTCAGAGTCTGGGGTGTAGTCCATCATGGCAGGGAAATCAAGGCAGCCGGCAAGCGAAGCAGCTGGTCACCTCACATCCACCGTCAGGAAGAAGAAAAGGGTGAATGCTTGCCTGGGCTCACTTTCTCCTTTTTATACAGCCTAGGATTCCACCCTAGGGAATGGTGTCACCCACAGTGGGGAGTTCTTCACACCTCAGTTAACTAACAAAGACAATTCCCCACAGGCTCACCTAGAGACCCATCTCCCAGCTAATTCTAGAACCTGCCAAGCTGACAATTCACAGTGACCACAGCAACCCATCTCACTCTTAGTCTGCCTCTTTCCCCCAGGGTGTCCTATGTTTCATAGTTTTCTGTGATTGATACATTTTTAAAAAGTACTGCATTATGGAAATCAGTGTTGGATATGAACTTTTTTTTTTCCTGGTGCTGAGAATGGAATTCACAACCTTACACATACTCAGAGGACTCTCTACTATCGAGTTACATTCTGAACTGGATATAAGAATATTGATATCTAATCTGAGTTTAAAATTTTTGGAACTAGTACAGTGCCCACCAAAACCACATTTCGCTTTTTAAGTTGTAGACATTAAAAATTATTAAAAAATAATAATTTTTTATTATTATTTTTAGTAAATACTTTTATTATTTTTAGTAAGTACTTTCTGTCTAGTTAAGAGTTAAAAAAAAATCAAAAGCAGACTTTGAATTTGTGGGTCCTCTGTTAGTCCCAGGAGAATGAATGTTGTTACTGTATGGTTCCTCATAGCTGACTCCTTATTTTTATCTGGTCTTGTGAAAAAAAGATGAGGTATTCTATCAGAATATATGAAGGCGACAGTTCCATAGTTATTAACCACGAGAAGTAAACTCAAACAAGTAAATGGTTCATATGAGATATCTTCGTTTTGGTGATTAACATTTCCACTATTCTCTAAAGCTTATAAGTTTCTGTGTTTTATAATATTTGAAGTGATATTTCTTACAAATCAGTTTAACAGTTACAATACAATAATTTAAGATTCTCTACCTCTCTATTCCATTATTCAAATGTATTGTAAATTTTTGTCTAATTTTGAACTGGTTCTCATTGATGATACATTCATCATTAAGACTTAATTTGTTTCTGTGCACTTTTTTTCTGTTTTGAAGTTGAAATAAAATTAAAAAAAATAATTTATGCATTTATTTTCTTAAATGGAGCCTAAGTTGGCTAGCAATGTATATATAATATATATTAGGCAATATATAATGTATTATATATTTTGTGATATATGTTATATATAATATATATTATGACACACACACACATACATATACACATACACATACTTATTTATTTGGTCCTAGCTACTCATGAAGAGAGATGGATTGCTATTTGTTAGCTTAGAGGCACAGAGAAAACACAAACCCCAACAGAGCTGCAAAGGAGGAAAGTTTGAGACTTTCTGGTCTCAGCCAATTAAGGTGATGTCATTCTTCTGTATGATGCTCTCCCAATCACGGTATCTCTAGACACAGGATGCCATAGGACTCAGTGTTTCTAAATGAAGTGCAGGGGAAACTGTACTGGATAACATCTGCGAAAGTTCTTTTTCTTCCTAATTAGAACAGTCCATCCGAGATGAAAGGCCTTTGCCACACCAGCCAGCCCTTGCTTCCTGCTTTTGAAGGTGGTCCCATTGCCTGGAGCTGAGTCAGCCATCGGGCAATGTGCTTTGACAACTGTGAGGATTCTTGCTGGGTAAGAACAGAGCCTCCGCCTGTCCCTCCAACGCCCAGTTGAGGTGCTGAAGCTGTAAACAGTGACGATTCTGGATGTGACCAAAACCATGGCTGAGCAACTTCATATGTGTGGCGTGAGAGGCACCAGGAGAAGGCATGGAGACAGAAAAGGAACACTGATCAGAGGTGAAAGCAAGTAAGGAAAGTATGAAAGTGACACTTCAGTTAAAAAATATGTATCAGAAGGAAGACAGATGTGGCGGCTACCGGAATCAGAAGGACAGCCAGGGCAGTCAGAAGGCTCACATTTATTGTATATTTACACATT
>CABHPR010134515.1:0-23159 GCA_902168415.1 Peromyscus melanophrys | reverse complement strand
CCCCATACACATCCACGCACCCCACACTCACTCACACACTCACCCCCTATACTCTCACACTCACACACTCACCTCCTACACACTCATCTAGACACTCACTCAATCACTCACACACACTCACCCACACACTCACTTGCACACTCAAACACACACATATTCACACATACTGACACACAAATATTCCTACACAAATAAATATATGTAATAAAACATTAAAAACACTGTGGGATATTAAAAATTCCTCATATGACAATTAATCCCTATAATTTTTTTCTAAGAAAGATGGAAATAATCTAGAATTTCTCAGGTCTTGAAGACAACTCATTATAGATGCTAAAATGATGCTTGGCAGCAAGAAATGAGCCACTAGACAGGCTCATTACAAACTTATCCCAACAATAATCATAATATATAACATTTGCTGAGTTATTATTCAATGTTAGTTTATTATCTGTTAGCCATTTTTATGATCTGTTTCATCTTTTTAGGTATAGAGAGAATCAGAGTTCATCTTAGTAACAAAGAATAAAGGTAATGTGGACAGAAACTGAACAAGATAATTTGTCATTGTATCTCCCCATTTGAGTAAGTTCTAGATGAACTATCCTTCTCAGAATGCTAAGGAAGGGACAGAAGCTGACTGTGCCAAGGACATGATCACATTCACTTTCTTCTCCAGATAGTTTAGATTGGTGACTGTGGAGGGATAGGGGGACAATTGTCACAGGAAATAGTTTGGCAACAAAATAGTTAAACATAATATAATAATACCCATAAGAACAAAAGGAAAGATAAAACCAAAATCAAGCAAAGGAGGATTTCAGAAATGGAATCATGCCCACGTGTGCACTATGGGCTACAGTCATGGGAAGGCTACCTTGTCTCCTGTATGCATTACCTGCAGTTGATCAACTCACAAGTGTAAGAGAAACACTCATCACACTTCTTAAGATACTCTCACGGAAAATCCCACCAATGTGGACTAAAGCAGGTGTGACATAATTACTCTGGAACTAAGCAACTATGTCACTTCATGTACAGGAATTTCAGTGAACTGTTGGTGTGCAACTGGCTGACACTATCAAACTTACTAAGAAGAGGTAGCGTTCTTGTGCTGATGTGTTCCGAGCTGCCAGTTTGAGGATTTGTCCTTCTTTTATTAGTTCATTTGAGGGATTTACAATGTCTTCTTCTTCTCCCAACATCTCATAAATCTCTAAGAGTTTCTTCAGGTTCTCCTGGGAAATTAAAACAAAACACAGCAAGATCAACTATAAGGTAATTTACATTTAACTAAAATCTATGTAATTTAATAGATATTGAGAGTAAGTTTACATTTTGTTATAAAATGTATTAATAAAGTGAATCCTAAAAAAAGAGGGGAATGGATTAGAAAGTTGGTAAACATTCTTTTCTGCTCACCTTTATCTGTTCATTTTGGTCAAAAATCTATAACAGTCAGAGTCTATATTACTAGCTGCTATTTAACCAGAAGGTTCCCAGGTCCTCTGAAAGCCACTTACCATTTTCCTTATTGCACTATTAGAATGGCTTGCTGCTGTAGATATAATTTCAAGTGATTCTAAATGGGAAAAAGAAAAGTAAATAAATGTTTCGTCCATCCTGTGCTATTACAGAAACAATAGAGATCAAAGACGATGAAAATCTCTAGTATGTGGTTTCCACAAGTTATTTGTTAGCAGTTTATCTCCAATTACAGGATATTTACTTCCAAAATGATATATGTAATTTAGTATATAATAGGCCTTAGAAATGAACTTGCATTTACAGTGTGCACGACCAGGTTTGAAGCACTTTGCCAGGAGTAATTTCATATAAACAGCAGTCCCACACCATCAGTCCATTTGTTGTGGCTCAAAAATAGCAAATAGATATTTCCAGGAAAAAAAAATTCCTAAGTTTAAATTTTATTATAGCACACAGTTAAAATTATTCTATTTTATTATATAGTATTAATCTCTAATTTAAAAATTAAACTGTATCATAGATATATGTAGGAAACAATACTGCTGTATGTAAAGTTTGGTACTAGTAACAATTAAAGGAATACACAGAACATTTTGGAAAGTAGCTCCTGAGGAACTTGTCTACTAGTTGGTGAGTTCTTTCATTTCCTTTTGCTACATGATAGAAATAAGGAAGTGATGTGACTTGGTCCTAGATCATATGACTCAAACTTCTGATGTTACAATTTGCCTACTAAACATAAACAGCTTTCTTTGGAAAGCACAACAGTCTGATTGGGTTAGAGTCTGAGGGCTTTACAGCCTGACAGTGCTGGGAGGGAAAGGAAAGGGTGGAGTGTGGTGCCCGGAGCACAACCCATGCCCCCATATTCCTACCATTGCAGCCCCAGATGCAGGCCACCAGGCAGGACTCCTGCAGGCAGGCCAGACCACCACCACCCCCCACTGGACCTGTAACCTACAAGCCCTACTCCACCCTGCAAGCCCAACCATCCCGAGAACACAGCTGCTCTCTGAGACACGGACTCCACCAGCTCCAATTAGACCAAGAGCTCCGATTAGATCAAGAGCTCCCACTGGACCAAGAGCTCCGATTAGATCAAGAGCTCCCACTGGACCAAGAGTGCTGATTGGACCAAAAGAGGCTCCCTCAGACAAGACATCATTTGCACGGAGCGGAAAAAGAAATAGGTAGACCAGTGCAAAAAAACATTCAACATAAAGAGCAATATGGCACCACCAGAACCTAGTGGTTCTACATCTGTAAGACCTGAACATCCCAACGCAGAAGAAACTGACTTTAAAAATGACTTTAAGAAGATGATCAAGGCCTTTAAAGGGGAAATGAAAAATTCCCTTAGAGCAATCAAGGAAAAGACCAAAAAATTGGAGGAAATCAATAAATCCCTTTTAAAAAGCCAAGAAAACTAAGAAAAAGCAATCAAACAAGTGAAGGAAACAATTTAAGACTTGAAAACTGAAATAGAGGCAATGAAGAAGACACAAACTGAGGGAATGCTGGAAATGGAAAATATGAGTAAATGAACAGGAACTACAAATGCAAGCATAACCAACAGAACGCAAGAGATGGAAGAGAGACTCTCTAGTGTAGACGATACAATAGAGGAAATAGATTCGTCAGTCAAAGAAAATATCAAAGCCAAAAAGTCATAACACAAAATGTCCAGGAAATCTGGGACACCATGAAAAAACCAAACCTGCGAATAATAGGGATAGAAGAAGGAGAAGAATACCAACTCAAAGGCACAGAGAATATATTCAACAAAGTCATAGAAGAAAACTTTCCCAACCTAAAGAAGAAAATGCCTATGTAGATACAAGAAGCTTACAGAACACCAAATAGACTGGACCACCCCCACCCCCCCAAAAAAAGTCCCCTTGCCACATAATAATCAAACTACTAAACATACAGAATAAAGAAAAAATATTAAGAGCTGCAAAGGAAAAAGGCCAAGTAACATATAAAGGCAGATCTATAAGAATAACACCTGACTTCTCAATGGAGACTCTGAAAGCCAGAAAGTCCTAGACAGACTTTATGCAGACACTAAGAGACCATGGATGCCAACCCACACTATTATACCCAGCAAAACTCTCAATTGCCATAGATGGAGTAAACAAAATATTTCATGATAGAACCAGATTTGAAAAATACCTATCCACAAATCCAGCCTTACAGAAAGCACTAGAAGGAAAATTCCAACCTAAGGAAGTTAGATGCACCCATGAAAACACAGGCAATAGATAATCCCACACCAACAAATACCAAAGAAGGGAAACACAAAGCACTGCCACCAAGAAATAAGAGGAATTAACAATCACTGGCCATTAATATCCCTTAATATCAATGTGTAGTGATATTGTGTTCCCCAATATAGTGTGCACCCTAATAAACTTATCTGGGGTCAGAGAACAGAACAGCCACTAGATATAGAGACCAGAAAATGGTGGCACACACACACCTTTAGTCCTAGCATTCAGGAAGCAGAAATCTGTCTGGATCTCTAAGTTCAAAGCCACACTGGAAACAGCCAGGCATGGTGACACATGCCTTTAATCCCAGGAAGTGATGGCAGGAAGCAGAAAGGTATATAAGGTGTGAGGACCAGGAACTAGAGTCTGGTTAAGCTTTTAGGATTTTGAGCAGCAGTTCTGCTGAGATCCATTTGGATGAGGACACAGAGGCTTCCAGTTTGAGGAAACGAAATCAGCTGAGGAATTGGCGAGGTGAGGTTAGCTGTGGCTGGTTCTGTTTCTCTGATCTTTCAGCGTTCACCACAATACCTAGTTCTGGGTTTGTTTTTATTAATAAGACCTTCTAACAATTCGTGCTACATCAATGGACTCAATTTGCCTATAAAAAGACACAGGCTAACAGAATGGATATGAAAACAGGATCAGTCCTTCTGCTGCATACAAGAAACACACCTCAACTTCAAAGATAGACACTACCTCAGAATAAAAGGCTAGGAAAAGACTTTCCAATCAAATGGACTCAAGAAGCATGCTGGTGTAGCTATCCTGATATCTAACAAAATGGACTTCAAACTAAAATCAATAAAAAGAGATCAGGAAGGGCATTACATATTCATCACAGGAAAAATCCACCAAGATGAAGTCTCAATTCTGAACATTTATGCCCAAATACAAGGGTACCCACATTTGTAAAACAAACAAACAACAACAACAAAACATTACTAAAGCTTAAATCACACATCAAACCCCATACATTAGTAGTGGGAGACTTCAACACCCCATTCACCAATGGACAGGTCTGCCAGACAGAAACTTAACAGAGAAATAAGGGTAGGGGATGGGGTATGAGAACATAAGGGAACAGGATGGTCGAGCTGGAACAGGGACAGAGTGGGAGAGCAATGAAAGAGATACCATGATAGAGGGAGACATCATGGGGATAGGGAGAAACAGGGTGCTAGGGAAGTTCCCACGAATCCACAAGGATGACCCCATCTTAAGACTACTAGCAATAGTGGAGAGGGTGCCTGAACTGGTCTACTCCGGTGATCAGATTGGTAAATACCATAACTATCATCATAGAGCCTTCATCTAGTAACTGATGGAAGCAGATGCAGAGATCCACAGCCAAGCACCAGGCCCAGCTCCAGGAGTCCAGTTGAAGAGAGAGAAGAGGGATTTTATGGGCAAGGGGCATCAAGATCATGATGGGGAAACCTACAGAGACAACCAAACCAAACTAGTGGAAACTCATGAACTGTGGACCAATAACTGTGGAGCCTCGATGGGACTGGACTAGGCCCTCTGCATAACTGAGACAGTTGTGTAGCTTGACCTGCTTAAGGGGCCCCCTGGCAGTGGGATCAGGATTCGTTCCTGGTGCTTTTTGGAGCTCAATGCTTATGGTGGGACACCTTACCCGGCCTTGGTGCAGGGGGAGGGGCTTGGACCTGCCTCAACTGAATGGACCAGGCTCTGCTGACTCCCCACGGGAGGCCTTGCCTTGGAGGAGGTAGAAATTGGAGGTAGGTTGGGCGGAAAGACTGGGGATCTGCGCAGGAGGAGGAAGGAGAGGAGATCTGTGGTTGGTATGTAAGATGAAGAGAAAACTTCCTAATAACAAAAAAATGAATCTTTAGATATGGACTATTAAAGCAGTGCTGCACACAGGATTTGAATTATGCACTTGGCATGTCCTGGTGGCCATGGCTTGGCAGCTCCACACAAGGATCATCACATCTCTCTATAAGAAATGTCCCTTCCTAGAAGTCTGGCCTGAACCCTGGGGAGAATGGCTGAGGATGGACCCATCTACAGTCCTACTGAGAATGAGCCTGGCTTGGCTCAGTGTATTTTCTGCTTCTGGAGCTGGAAAGCTGGGGAGCCGGATGACAACCACAGAGGAACCGAAAAACCACTCATCTGGGTGCACACTCCTGACTGTCAAGAGGCAATCTAAAGAATTAACTCTCAGTATTTTTGAACCAGACAAGGAAAGCACCAAGAACAAAACTGCAATATGGAAACCAACAGCAAGCGGAAAGAACATGAAGAACGTTTGCAGAAAGTCTGCCAGGCTGGCCATAGCGTGGCTGCCCTGGAGTGAGCCTTCACTAACCTGGTTGCAAGCGACATGCCACGACCAAGCTATGTTCCCCACGTTCCCCAGTATTTCTGCAACAATATTCTCTAACAGTATCTTAGGGAGGGATAATGCCAGTATTTCAAAAGTGGACAGTTAACAATTTTTGTTTTCATTTGAAAGTGTCCCCAGCCTGTGCGGCTGGTGCTGTAAATACAGCTTCCAATCCCTTTGTGGCTTTGCCGTGTCGAGTCCTGCACTTAATGGTAAGGAGGAGTGAGGGAGGCAATGTCCTTATGGCAGGATCTGACTTGAGGGGTTTGTCTGCATCCTGATGCTCTGAGCAGGTGATGTGTTCCATGTACTGTGACCTGGTTGATTTATAGGTTGGGCTCTGAAGATCCCCTTGTCTTTCTAAATGTGACTCTTTGTAAGGCAGGGAAAGAGGATACGGTCACTTAAAAAGAAAAAGAGCATTTTTACATGTTTCAGGACCATGTGAGTACAGGCAGTTCTGTGTGTGACATACAAAATCCAGGGTGGAGTAAAACAAAATGGCAAAGGCTGGGACAACTGCCCAGAGAAGTGAAGGAAGGGCTGTAAGACATACTTCCCGTTCACCAGAAGCTTGGCACCAACACCCAGCACTCGTAGGGGAAAAGAAGAGCGTGGCCCTGTAAGATCAGGCCAGGAACAATCACAAGTCAAACTATACAAACTTTAGAAGGAGCAAAGAATGAGAGATGTTTCTGTGGTCACTAAGTCATAGTGGGAAAACACACTAGAGATGGCCTGTGCTCTAGATGCAACTTGGATCCTCACCTCAGAATAACGCTGGCTTAAGAAAAAAGTCAAAAACATGCAGGAGAAGCATGTTTTAAAGACTATACTGTATTATTAGCACTGGCCAAATATTGAACCATGACTATTTCTTAATTTTTACTCATCCCTTTAATTTTTAGAGGTTTAAAAAAAAAACCATACTAGAGGGGAGGTAAAACATGGCTTTTTGTCTGTTTGTTTGGTTTAGTTAGACAGGGCCTCATTATTTAGCCCTGGCTAGCCTGGAACTCACAGATCCACCTGCCTCTGCCTCTGTAGCACTGAGATTTAAAGCCACTACATATGGTGTACCTTGTACATATTAGAATGTGATATGCAAATCTCTGAGCTCAATCTCTAATATCACAAAAATTTAAAAGTGCATGAGAAGCTAAAGAATTAATGAAACTCACTAATTAGTCTTAAAAATTCTTCATTCTAATCTAATGAAATAATTAAGATGACAACACAATTGGAATAAAGGTTTTTTGGAGGAAAATGTTACTAGACAATAAAGCACCTCATGTCCTGTGTGTCTCAGGGAGTAAGGCTAACAGTTATATTTACACAGTAATTGTCTGCTTTGCTTTCTTGGTAGGCACCAGCAGCACCTATGAGAAGGTAACTACCTCACTACTCCAAACACCTCTAGGCCTATGGTTTTAGATCTCACAGTTAGTGATTAACATGCATCCAGAATGGGAAGCATGACTGCATCTCTCTAAGCCACTGCGATCCTGACTTAAAGTGGCTTTGTCTAACTAAGGTGCTGACAATGATGTCCAGTGTGACGATGTAAGACACATCGCTGGAACCAAAGGGCTGTTTGGCTATATCATTCTGCGGCTGATGAGGGAGAATAAAACCATTTACTTTTCGCATCATTCCAGTCTGGGGAGTCAGGGGACAGCTTCTTCAGGTAGTCCTTAAGGAGCATCTCATAGCGAGGGATCCGCTGAATAGGCTCCAGCATGTGATGCTGCAGGGTTAAGCTTCCACAGATCTTCTGTTTCTGTAATCAGCAAGATTTTTATTTTTAAATATTTTAATTACATTTATTTATTTATTTATTTATTTATTTATTTATTTATTTATTTATTTATTTATTTATTTATTGTATGTGCATGTGAGTATGAAGGTCAGAGGACAACCTGCAGTTCTCTCTTTGTACCATATGGGTCTGGGGAACAAAGTCAGGCCATCAGGCTTGGTGGCAAGTCACTCACTGAGCCCTATAATCAAGGTTTTTAAAGGAATATTTAAAAATTAGGTTAACCAATATAAAACCACAATGTAATAAAGAACTTTCATCAGGGCAGTATTTTCTATCAAATATAGTGCATTACACATCTGGGGTGCTTGGGAAAGTGCAGGTTTCTGAGTCCCCACCCCCACCCCAGTCTATGAAATCCAATGCTGGGAGAAGCCAGAGACTACGCATTTAAGATATCCCATCATATCGCTGCCCATATGACACAGAGATACTGAGCTTCCCTTCAACATCACCTTCCATTCTGACTACTCCAAGGTTGTTTGCCAAGGACAATGACTTCTTCCTGCCCCTGTCTCTCTTTGGGACTCACCAGAACCTTAAGCCTGGGACCCTTTAGTCTGCCCACTTGGCACAGAGACACAGGTAGGCTACCTGCACTCAGGTTCACAGCCCGCTCCAGTCTGATAGGCCCAGGACTGCCTGCCAGAGCTCTCATCTCCTCTGGCCTGTCTCTTTCCCTTTGGGACTTATAAGTTCTCAGCCTGCTCTCCACATGGGACTCTGTAGCCAGCATATATGGCTAGAAAACCCAGGCTACTTCCTCCTTTCTGCCAGCTGCCTGACTGGAACCTTCCAGTCGCCATATCCAGTCTTGAGACCCAGGAACAGTCTATAATCCCAGGGGAACTTGTTACAGGATCCTTGTTCCCAAACCACTGAAGGAACCATACTATACCTGATAAATAGAGACTTGGGATAGAGGGATGTAGCCCTAACTACTAGACAAATAAAAGAAATTGACACCTCAACTCTGCCATAAATTTGACTCCCCCTAAACATTATAAATATCCCCAATGAAAGAAGAAAGGTGATTTGAACAAAAAGAAAAAAAAACTCAACCAACAAACTAACTCCAGATGCACAAATCTCAACACATAAATAAAAACAACAATAACACCCCCCACAACAACAAAACCCAAAAACATAAAATAATACGTCTCCTTCCCCAAATATAAATCTCATAATAATGACCCTGTTGCAAATAGTATGGAAGAACTCTCAAAGAGTTCAAAAGAATGATTACAATTATGATCAAACAGCTCAAAAAAGATAAGGACAAAGAGATGAATGTAATAAAAAGTAAATCCAAACATGAAAGTAGCTTGAATTTTTAAAGAAAACCGGACTGAAATGATACTGAAAATGAAAAACTCTTGGAGTTTATTTTGGCTTATGATTTCAGAAGGTTAAGAGCCCATCACAGCAAGAAGGTGTGGTGGCCAGAAATGAAAGTAACCAAAAGCCTAAAGCAGAGGGGACTAACTGGAAGCATGGTGAAACTACACCTCCTGTGACATACTTCTTCCAGTAAGGCTAGACCACCTAGACCATCCCCAAACAGAGCCACCAACCAGAACCCAGTGTTGAAATACATGAAATCTGGGAGACGCTCTTCATTCTTACTGTGACAAACATTGAAATACTGAATGAAGAAAAGACATTGAAAGGTGGAAGAGAGAAAGATGAAGTCACTTATAAGAACAGGCCTATGAGAACAAACCTGATTATCTGGCAGAAATCTTTGAATCCAGAACACATCTGGAAAGACATATTCCAAGTCCTGAAAGACCACAACTGCCAACCTTGGTTGTTAAAATTAAAGATGAAGTGAAAACTTTCCATGATGAAAACAGATTAAAAGAACTTAATCTAATTACGTAAGATCGTAATACAGAGGCCACTAGAAGGAATATTATGACTAGTAAGAACACACTACAGAGGCCACTAGAAGGAATATATCAATCTGAAAGAAGTATGAACAGTCCAAGGGAACATGCCAGGTCAAGCAATCAAAAGAGATCCATGAAAACATTACTAAGTCAATAAAACAACAGGAATTAATACACACTATTCAACAATTACTTTGAATATTAATGGTCCAAATTCCTCAATAAAAAGACCCAGTCTAAAAGATTGGATCAGAAAATGGTCCAATCTTTTGCTACTTCTCAGACACATACCTCATTGTCAATGATAAGACACAACCTTAGGGTAAAGGATAGAAAAACATATCCTAGCAGATTACAGTAAGAAACAGCAGGCATAGATATTATAATATCAACAAAATAAACTTCAAAGCAAAACTAGTCAGAAGGGAGAAGGAGGAACACTTCATACTCTTAAAAAATACATTAACAAGATATCATAGTGGTAAACATACACTCACCCAACACAGGAGCACCTGATTTCAAAAAGAAACACTGTTAAAATGAAAACCACAGACTGACACAACACAGTGACAGTCATTGACTTCAACACTCCACTCTCAACAACACAACCAACATCTTGTTAAATGGAGAAAAACTCAAAGCGTTTCCACTAAAATTAGGAACAAGAAAAAGATGTCCCTTCTCCCCATCCTGTTCAATACAGTACTTGAAGTCTTAGCTAGATCAACAAGACAAGTGAAGGGGATCCATTTGGAAAGGGGTAAGTTAAAATATCACTATTTGCAGATGATATGATTCTATATACAAAGACCCTAAAGACTCCATCAGAAAACTCCAAACATCTGATAAACACATTCAGCAGCAGGACACAAAATCAATACACAGAAATCAGTATCTGTATCTGATTAGCCTTCCTAAAAACAAATAATATCTTAAGGCACTGAACAAGAAACTGAAGATATCAGAGGATATAAAGACCTCCCATGCTCATGAATTGGTAAGATTCATACTCTGAAAATGGATATCCTAAAAAGTAACCTAAAGATTCAGTATAATCAAAATTCCAAACAACTAGTCACAGAAAATGAAAAAAAACTTATGTTTCATATGAAAATAGAAATGATAAGCCCAGTCAAAACAATCCTGAAAAATAAAATAAAATTTGCTGGAGGTATCACCATTCTAAATTTCAAGTTATACTTCAAAACTATAGTAATAAAAGGGTCATGGTGTTGGCATAAAAACAAAATCATTGATCAATGGGATAGCTTGTGGACTCACAGATAAGCCCACATTCCTTCAGCCACCTGAATTTTGACAAAGAGGTTAACAATATACATAGAAGAAAAAACAGCATCTTCAAAGACTGATGTTCTTTAAACTGGCTACAGGAGACCCTCAACCTGCACAAAACTCAGCTCCATATGGATCAAAGACATCAGCATAAGACCTGAAACCTGAATCTGCAGAGGAGAAAATAGGGATTATGCTTGAACTCATTGGCACAGGAAAGGGCCTTCTGAACAGGACCTGGACAGCATAGACACTAACACCAACAATTAATAAATGGAATCTCATGAAACTAAAAGGCTTCTGCACAGCAGAGGATACAATCATTCAATTGAAGAGGCAGCCTGCAGAATGGCAGAAAATATTTACATCTGATAAGCTAGACTATACAAAGAACTAAAACAAACAAACAAACAAACAAACAAACAAACAAACAAAAAACCCTAAACAACCCAACTAAAAATGGGGCATGAAACTAAACAGAGATTTCTCAAAAGATGAAATACAAATGGCTAAGTTAGATTAACAATCAAAAAGTTCTACATTCTTAGCCAATCAGAGAAATGAAAATCAAAGCTACCTTGAGATTTCCTCTTATTTTAGTCTAAATGGCTAAGATTCAAAAATAGATGATGAAATTCAAAAATACATCGTGACAAATGGTTTGCATGATGAGAGGAAAGTGGAGCACTACCACTGCTGGAGAGTGCAAATGCTGCGGCCACCGTGGAAACCCGTGTGGAGGTAATCAAAGACCCAGCAACAGACCTACCACATGATCCAGGGTATCACTCTCGGGCATTAACCCAAAGGATTCTTATAACAGAGATACCTGCTCATCACAGCAGACATGTCCATCAACTGATGAGTGGATAGTAAAAGAGTGGCATGTTTATACAATGCAATATTATTCATCTGTTCAAGATCAAATTTACAAAACTCGTAGGTAAATGAATCTATCTATCATTCTGAGTAAGGTACTTCAGACCCAGAAAGGCAAATGATGCATGTTTTCTCTCATTTCTGGATGTTAGCTGTGAACATTTAGCTCTCTCTCTCTCTGGCTTGAAAGTGTGTAGCCCTGTGAATGTTACCACAGTCCCTGTGAGCGCATATGTTAGTCCTGTTGTGTCTCAGAGACACTGTTTCCTTCATGTTATCCATCCCCTCTGAATCTTACAATCTTTCCTCCTCTGCTTCCACATAGGTCCCTGAACCCTGAGGGAAGAGGTGTGATGAAGACATCCTGCTTAGTACTGAGATCTCGCACTCTCTGCACACTGTCCAGTTTTGGGTCTCTGTGTTAGTTCCCATCCACAGCAAGAGGAAGTTTCTCTGGTGTTGACTGAACAAGGCAATGATATATGTCATTAGGAGTCATTTTATTACTATGTTTCCTTGGCATAAGAATAGTATTTGGTTTTCTCCTAGGCCCATGGCCTATCTAGTCCCAGGTTCTTGGCTGGCCAACCAGTATAAGGCAGGGTTTGCATCATGGAGTGGGCCTTAAATCCAATCAGAGACTTATGGTTGCTCCCACGATGTTTGTCTCACCACTGCACCAGTGTAACATGTAGGCAGGTCACGGCTATAAATCGCAGGGTTTGGAGCTGGGCTGTTGTTCACCTTTCTCTTCTGGTAGCATGCAGTGTAACTTAGAGCACCATGAACAGTAGTTTGTAGGGGTGAAGGCTCTAGTTAGGTACCAGCTAAACTTCTTTGTGTTCAATGAGATCCATAAGTACAATAGCCTGATTGTTTAAGGGTTTCCCTGGGAACCCTTTGACCAAGAACTAAACTATATGTAACCCATTTCTGGCACTGGAGGTTCCACTTGATGGTAAAAGAACTGGACAGAGGGAGGCGATTTTACTCTCCCTCCTCCATTGCCATCTCTCCAGGATCACCAACAGCACTGTAACAACATGCTTGCAGCTGCCCCTCCTCCCACATCAACTCCATTCACTGGAGACCCAGTCCATGAGAGAGAAGTGTGTTGCAGTCAACAAAGCTGAAAGGAGTTGGAGATTTGAAGAGCATTTTGATATCAGACTTGGAGATGCAGAATTTGGAGCTTTCCCTGCTGGTTTTAGGTCTTGCTTTGGTCCAGTATTTCTTCACTATTGTCCCTTTCCTCTCTTTTGGAATGGCAATGTATATTCTGTGCCACTGTATGTTGGAAGTATATGGTCTGCTTTTCGATTTTGATTTTACAGTGGGATACAGTTAAAAGATTGCCGTGAGTCACAGAAGAGACTTTGGACTTTAAAGCAGTGCTGAGTCTGTGATAGACTATGGGGACTTTTGAAGTTGAACTGAATGCATTTTTGCATTATGGTATGGCTACAAGCCTATGGGGCCAGGGAGTGGGATGTGGTGGTTTGAATGAGAATGGCCTCCATAGGCTCACATATGTGAATGTCTAGTTGCCAGAGAGTGGAACTGTTTTAAATGATTAGAAGGATTAGGAGGTGTGGCCTCCAATGCTTTGAGGTTTCAAAAGCTCATGCCAAGCCCAGTGTCTATCTGTCTGTCTGTCTGTCTGTCTGTCTGTCTCTCTCTCTCTCTCTCTCTCTGCCTGCAGATCAGGGTGTAGCTCTCAATTTCTTCTCCAGCACCATACCTGCCATGCCCACTGCCATGCTCTCTGCCATGATGACAGTGGACTAAGCCTCTGAAACTGTAAGCAAAGAGTTGCCTTGGTTATGGAGTCTCTTCACAGCAAAAGAACAGTGACTAAGACAGACTCTAACAGGCTAACCTTTACTAGTTTCAAAAGCAAATAAAGTCCTATTCAGAATGTCATTTTTATACCTATACCTTCTAGGGTACTACCCATGTTTGTTTTAGAGTATCAGAAAAATGCTTCACACTGAGGTCTCTGATTCATTTGAAGTTGATGATCTTTGTGCAATACATTGGAGTCTCAATTGCATTCTTTTTTTTTTTTTTTTTGCTTTTTTTTCCCCTAAGACTTATTTATTTATTATGTATACAGTATTCTGTTTACATGTATCCCTGCAGGCCAGAAGAGGGAGCCAGATCTCATTACAGATGGTTGTGAGCCACCATGTGGTTGCTGGGAATTGAACTCAGGACCTCTGGAAGAACAGCCAGTGTTCTTAACCTCTGAGCCATCTCTCCAGCCCCCCTCAATTGCATTCTTATATATGTTGATATCCAGTTTTCCTAGCACCATTTGTTGAAGATGTTGTATTTTCTCCAGTGTCTTTTTTTGGGGGAAGGGGCCATCTTTTTTAAATATTAGATTGCTATAAATATGTATCCTTATTTTTGGGTCTTCTATTTTATTCAGTGTGTCTGTTTTTGCCAGTACCATATTGTTTTTGTTACTACAGCTCTGTAATGTATCTTATAATCTGGAATGGTAATTCCTCCTGAACTGTTCTTTTCTTCAGGATTGCTTCAGCTATATGGGGTCTTTTGTAGTTTCACATGAATTTTAAATTTAGTTTGTGTTTCTGTGAAAAAAATGTTTTGAGGATTGTACTGAATCTGTAAATTGCTTTTGGTAGGATGGTCATTTTCAAAATATTAATTCTACCTCCCATAAGAATGGAAGGTCTTTCTGTTATCTGGTGTGTTTTTCAATGTCTTTCTTCAGAGATTTGAAGTTGTAGTTGTGGAGGTCTTTGGCTCCTTGGTTAAGCTTATTTCTCGGGATTTAATTTTATTGGAGGGTATTGTGAATGGGAGCATGTTCATGCTCTTCTTCTCAGCATATTGTTTTTGTTGTATGGGAAGGCTACTAAAATTTGTAAGTTGGTTTTGATTCCTACCACTTCGTTGAGATTGTTGGTTGATTCTATATGTTTTCTAGTGAAATTTGTGGGATTTCCTACACATAATAATAGCAAATCATCTAAAAGCAGGGATAATCTGATTTCTTTTTCCATTTCCTTTTCTCATCTTATTCCTCCAGCCAATGCTTTGAGCAGTATATTGAAAAAGAGCAGGGAGAATGGAGAGCTGTGACTGGTCCCCATTTTTTATGGGATTGCTTCAAGTTTTTTTCAATTTAGGAGGATGATGGCTGTGAGCTTGTCATATATAGCCTTTATTATGTCGTGACCTGTTCTCTCTAGTCCTACTCAAGCTAGGACTTTTATTATGAAAGTGTGTTGAATTTTGCAAAGGCCTTTTCTACGTCTATGAGATGATCATGTGATTTTTTTGTCTTTTAGTCCATTTATATGGTTTACTAAATTTATTGATGTAAGTATGTTGAAACATTCCTGTATCTGTGAGAAAAAACCAACTTGATCACAGTGAATAATCTTTTTGATATATGCCTAAATTCACTTATAAGTATTTTATTGAGGATTTTTTCTATTTATGTTTATCATGGATTAAGGCCAACCACTGACAAATTGGACCTTCCTAAAATTAAAAAAACTTTTGTGCAACTAAGGAAACAATACAACAACAAGGGGGCCCATGGAGTGGTAGATAATCTTTGCTATGTATACATCTGATAGAGGGTTAATATTCAGATTATATAAAGAACTGTGAAAACAAGAAAACAATTGACTCATTCAGTAACAGGCCTGGGATATGAATAGCATTCTCAAAAGAAACAATAAAGACAGCAAAAAAAAAATCTCAAAAAATGTTCATCATCCCTAGCAATTATGGAACTGGGCAGGTAGAATGTTTCAGATCAACAAAACAATGAACCACAAAGACTAGAGAAGATGTAGGGAAATGGGCACTCTGAATCACTATTGGAGGGACTGTACACTGCTGCAGCCACTCTCAAAATCAGTGCGGAGAAGTCTCAAAAAGTTAAAATGTACCACATGATCCAGCTATACCACTCCTTGGCATATGCCCAAAGGACTCAATATCCTGTCCCACAGATTCTTGCTCAGCTGTATTCATTGCCATTCTATTCACAATAGCAAGGAAACAGAAACAATTAAATGTTCTTCAACTGATGAATGGATAATGAGAATGTGGTACATCTACACCATTCAGCTATAAAGAAAAATGAAATTTTTAGGTAAATGGTTGGAAGTAGAAAACATTATATTGAGTGATATAACACAGACCCAGAAGAGACCCAACACACCACATGTTCTCTCTTACTTGTGGTTCCTAACTCCACATCTTCAGATGTGAGCAAATAGCCTGGAATAACTGAAGAAATCAGGATGTAAAAAGGGACCATTGGGTTGGGAGAGCAGCACTGGAGAGGGGATAGCAGGAGAGAGGTGATATGAGGGAGAAATGGGAAAATGGGGGGCGTTTAATTGGAGAGAGTGGAAGGATACCGATAGAAAAGGAGAGGAGAGACAAATAATACTAAGGATGTTTTGAAAACTCATAAGAAATTATATAATTTTGTATTTTTCTAAATTATATGTAATATATATATATACATGCATACATATATGTGTATAGTCTTAATGAAGTTATGACATAGAGTGATAATGCTCCTTGCAAGAACCACACACTATTTAACAGTGCCTCCAGTATCAGGCATGAGAAATCTCCTTTTGAGTTGTAGGTTGGATGAGTCCAAGAGACTCCCAAACTTTATGGACTATTGCTGTTGCTGTTGCTTTCTTTCTAGAATTTGAGAGTAGGTCCTTATTGCTGAATATACCACACTTGTGACATAGTACTCA
Organism: Peromyscus melanophrys; assembly: GCA_902168415.1. NCBI lineage: Eukaryota > Metazoa > Chordata > Mammalia > Rodentia > Cricetidae > Peromyscus > Peromyscus melanophrys. Next base: position 6,387 of record CABHPR010134515.1, on the reverse strand, counting down.
GGGGAGTCAAGATGGATTTGACCTAATGGCCTCCCCACTGTGGACTAGCCTCCATGGTACTACACTGGTACTACATGGTACACTGTGGAGTAGCCTACATGCTTTGCAATCTGGTGGGGTTGGTAGCATTCAATCATCCTTCCCAGGTGTGATACCTATGAACCACGAAAATGACCAGCATGGTAGGATGTCCTTAGAAGTCCAATAGAGGTGACCATATCTTAAAGGTAACCAATAGCTGTCTAATTGGACCTGAGGTCTAATTAGCAGGAGGAAATGTAGCCAAGTACTCATGGCTAGTGCTGTCATGAATCTTGGAGGAGAACTTACTATTGCCACTTATTAAAGCAGCCCAAATCTTAACTGCATTCTGAATACCTATCCTTATAACCGTACATAAGTGTAGCTCTCGGTCGTGATCAAGGAAGCTTCTCTTTGTAGCAGATGGAAACCATCACAGAATCGGCTGTGGGCCCGCCCCAGTGGACATATCTACAGCACAATCTCTTAGCTACAGCTAAAGGAACTTCACTAAGAGGGAGTGGAATAGCTGCACGGGCCAGAGGGTCACAAGGTCTTCTGGAAGACTAAGTCTCCTAGAAATGTCAGGGATGCTTCATCTGTGGAGCCTCAACAACATGCCTGCCTCAGCACGACTTGAGCAACAGGTGTGCTAAAGCGGACGGAGGTAATTTCATGGAGCCCACTTCTAGGTGAAGAACTATAGGTAATTAATGACTGCTGAGACGGGGAGATTTGGTCTTCCCCAGGGATGAGCCCCATAATTGGTTTTTCAGTACCAAGTGCTCAGCCCTGAAAACATATGTAGACAAGTAACACTTGATGAACTGAGCAGGGTGTGTGTGCGTGTGTGTGTGTGTGTGTGTGTGTGTGTGTGTGTAGTGTATGTGCATGTGTACATGTGTGATGTGTGTGTATGCGTTTATATATATGTAATAATAATTAAAGAAGTGGCAATGGATTTGAGAGGGAGTAAAGAGGGACATACAAGGAGAGGGGAAATGCTGTAAGTATATTTTAAACAAAACATTTAAAAGCAATGCACACTGAGCATTTTCTCCCACTTACTAGGTGGCACTCAGTAACTAACTGATTTAATTGTGCAGATACTATTTTTGCAGAATTTAGAGGAGAATAAATTTTGGCTAAGTTTCTCAGAAAAATACTTTCATCTCAATTTTAGATCTTGAAGGCCATATAATTATAATCATTATTCTCAGAAAAATTTAACTGTGACCAGGAAGGAAAGTGACCTCCTACCTGAATCTCTTCAGTCACTGATTTGAACTGGGGAACGCGCTCTGTCATGTTTTTAACTAGTTCCACCGCATTATCAAATCCTTTTACATATTCTCCGTACATCTTAAGGAATGGCGCCAACTTTTGCAGGATATCTCCAATTCTGGGAGTAGTTTCCCTGTATTGAATATAAAAACATCATTCAAGTTTCTTATAGAATGAGGAAATCAATAGGCCTGCAGAGAGAGTAGTCACTCCACACGATCTGCTCTACATACTCACTTTGCTCTAACACTAACAAGAAACAGCTTTGAGAGGGGAGCTTAGGAATTAGGCTACGGAGCTCTTGGAGCTTCCAATCACACCAGAGTTCTGTCTTCACTAGTCAGAACACCATTTAGAGAACAGACGCCAAAGCCTATTCCAAAAATCCCGAGAATAGAGTCCAGCATCTACCAGCCGTTTTTAGGTAAAGATCTGGCACTTTACTAATTGTAGCAGTGTGTGGTGCATCTGCTCTACTTTAAAAGTTGAAAAGCAGCATCCTGCATGCATGTCTTAGGCACGGCAGCCCTGCTTCTCCATCTTACCATTCTTGCATTCGCTTCTCCAGCTCTGGTAATAGAAATTTACTGTGGAAGGCATTTATTGATGAAATGTTAGAAAAGATTTTATTCACCATCTCTGCAGAAAATGAGCCTCGGTTTGCTTCTTCTAATAGTTTGCAATAAAATACCTGAATAAAAGAATAAAGCAAATATTACTTTAGATATGTTGGTTAATCGATTTTCACTGTGGTAGGCCTGCACTGGGCAAAACAATGCACCTTGTTGAATAAATGGGGAAGCTTGTGGCTTAAGAAATCGATCACTCCTGGAAATGTAGGAGGAAATACGTTTTGATTTTTGAAGAATTTTAAATGTGAATTAGGAAGATTTGTTTATAGCTAAAACTATGCCCCTACCTATATGGTATTTATTTAATTTCTACAGGATGGTAAGGTACATAGCTAATAGAGCTTTTCTGTGCCAGAGAATTTCCAACTGACAGGGATTTACACTTCTCATCTATGGCTATAATTAAGGGATGTGAAAAGATTTTATTACGTGTACAGTGTGATAGTTTACACTTACTATGTTTAAATGATGTCTATAGCAATTATACATTGCCCTTACTGTGTGTAATGGTTAGTGTTAATTGTCAACTTGTCATGGGGCTCTGAACATGTTTGTGGGCAATCATCTTGATTGCAGTAACTGAGAAAGGCAACATGCCCACAGGGGTAGTAGCATTTTCTGGCTGGGATCTTGGAATCAGTGGGGAGGGGTGCTGAGCAGCACTGCATACCAGCGCTCTCTGCTTCCTGACTATGATACAGTGTGACTAGTTTCATCGAGCTCCGGTCCTCTTGACCTGCCCGGCACTGTGGCTGTGCCCTTGCCTTGAACTGTGAGTCAAAACAACCCTTCCCTCCTTAGTTTGTTTCTGTAAGGTTTGTATCATAGCAACAAAAATGTAACTAAGGTGCGGTGGTTGGCCATAGCTCTCACTTCCTATTATACTCTGTATCTTGAAAGTTCCCATAGTAGAACAGCTCAACATCTGGACCATGAGAGAACAACAACAAAACAACAAAAACAAAATCCTTTTTGTTCTCAGATTTTAATTTGTTTTTAAATAAATAATAATCCGTGATAACCTGAACACTTCTCTGTGTGTTCAGGGATCTTCTGTACATTGTAACAGGTGCTGCAAAGATAACTGGCAAAACAAAACGTCTTGAACTTGCCTAGAAGAAAAGACTTCTACCACCATGGGACCACTTACTCATTCCAAGACTGTATTTCCCATATGGAAGAAAAGCTCTCTTAAAGGCTCAAATTTCACAGGGATTGATTGCTGTGGGATGGTCTGTATGTCAAACATGTTGCTTATTGGTCAATAAATAAAACACTGATTGGCCAGTGGTCAGGCAGGAAGAAGTATAGGCGGGACAAGGAGAAGAGAATTCTGGGAAGTGGAAGGCTGAGCTGGAGACACTGCCAGCCGCCACCATGACAAACAGCATGTGAAGATGCCGGTAAGCCACAATCCATGTGGCAAGGTATAGATTTATAGAAATGGATTAATTTAAGATATAAGAACAGTTAGCAAGAAGCCTGCCACGGCCATACAGTTTGTAAGCAATATAAGTCTCTGTGTTTACTTGGTTGGGTCTGAGAGGCTGTGGGACTGGCAGGTGAAAGAGATTTATCCTGACCGTGGGCCAGGCAGGAAAACTCTAGCTACAAATGGCGCCCAACGTGTTGGCAAGAGTTTCCACCTAAAACATAAGAAAAAAGACACTAAAACGGAGCTAAAAACAGTTCCTAGTTGTCTCTTTCAAGTTAGTGGCAGCCTGCGTGTTTGAGTCACTATGGCGGGTTCCTGGCGTGCGCGCTCGACCTGCAGTATGGCGGGAATGAGGCATCTGCCAGTGGCACATTAAACTGCGTGGTGGATTTAGCTTTTGCTAGTACAAAACAAAAAAAGAGGTTTCTGGGCTACACGCTGCTTTGATAAAAGCATAGACCCACGAAGGCTCCCAGAGCTGGTGGTAAACGTATCACCGCCATGTTGGGAAGCTGAGGTGGGCGGAGCCAACAGCCACAGCACCGTTTCAGTCTTAGAATGCTGCAGTTTAAAGCAATAGGCTCAAGGTAATATAAAAAATAAGCCACATAAAGATGGCTACCACACAGAGAATCTGGATTATGTTCTCTTTGATATTCGTAACTGAAGAAAAACATTTGATTGCAAAAGCTGTTGAGTTAAGCCAAAATGTATATTTTAAAGGTACCTTGACTTCAAATTTTGGATGTAAAGATATGTTGCTTTGGAAAGGAAGCTCTGCTTTTGTTTCCACAGAAAGCCAGAGGCTATGGATTTGTTCCAGATTAAGATACATCAGGTTTGACCAGCCAAGACCCCCTGAAAGGTCTCCGGTGACACCATGGCCCAGATGATCCAACATCCAGAACGGTTTGAAGGCAACTGGCTCAGACAATACAGCCTCATGGACTACTCCATAATCCTAAAATTTTCTTTGTGTCCCCATAAGATACAGCGCCCCCCTCCAGCAGGAAGTAGTAAGAGAAGCTATGCCCAAATTCCCAAATTATATGTAATTTTACTATGTTAATGTTAAAACCTTCCTTTTTGAAAAAAAAGAAAAGGGGAAGTGCTGTGGGATGGTCTGTATGTCAAACATGTTGCTTATTGGTCAATAAATAAAACACTGATTGGCCAGTGGTCAGGCAGGAAGAAGTATAGGCGGGACAAGGAGAAGAGAATTCTGGGAAGTGGAAGGCTGAGCTGGAGACACTGCCAGCTGCCACCATGACAAACAGCATGTGAAGATGCCGGGTAAGCCACAATCCATGTGGCAAGGTATAGATTTATAGAAATGGATTAATTTAAGATATAAGAACAGTTAGCAAGAAGCCTGCCACGGCCATACAGTTTGTAAGCAATATAAGTCTCTGTGTTTACTTGGTTGGGTCTGAGAGGCTGTGGGACTGGCAGGTGAAAGAGATTTATCCTGACCGTGGGCCAGGCAGGAAAACTCTAGCTACAATTGATTCTGTCTCATTGTAAAGTTTCTAGACACTGATAATCTGAACTACAACTTCACTGTTTCACAGAATACTATTTTAAAGTGGTTTCACAAAATCCATACAACTAGTATATGGTTGACCTTGAGAACCAAAGATAAGGTGTGTCTAGGACCATGTGTTTTAGGAGGCCATGTTAACGACTAATGTTTGACATTATGGAACACAGTCATTCTGTGACTTATATATAGAGAAACCTATACTCTCATGACTTGCAAACATTTTGTATTCAGCAAATTTACCAATGAGGCTGTGAACACTTCCTTAAAGCAAGTAACTTTCACTATCCAAAGCAGTCAGGCCTGCACTGCAGTCCCTGAAATGTTTCAGTTCCTAGGGTAGGTGATGGATAACCACAAACCGTTACCTGATCTAAGAGGTTGAGCCGGCTGACATACGCTCTTTCGGTGAGCAAAAGTTCACTGGCTATTTTGTGAAGTTTCTGTTCATTAGTCTCCTAAAAAAAAAAAAAACCAAACAGATATTTGTATATAAGAAAAGGAACCCAGACATTTTCCTTCAGGAACAAACACCTAATGAGAAAGCTCACTCAAAGCAGTTTCCCCCAATGTTTCAAGAATATCCAGGCAAAGTAGTGATCTGTCGTGAAGGGAAGCGCTCTGACGTCTGTGCCTGGCAACACTGCTCTTACCCTTTTTCTCAGAGCACCGTCTTTCTCGGTGCCCAGTGCCACTTTCTTCGCTCTTACACATGGTACCACACTGTCTTATTACCAACTCTATGTAAGTAACAATTTGCATTTAAAATAAATTGTATGAGATATGTGATCATAAATATTAATAGAGAAAATAGTAAAATGCATTACCATGTGTCCAACGCTAAGGTACAACTATCAATTTATCTTGGTCTTGTTTCAGTTATGCTTCCTCTCACTTCTCTCATACTATTTTTTTTCCTTTGAGACAGGGTCTCATTGTGTAGTCCTGGCTGCCCTAGAACTAGCTTTGTAGATCATGCTGATCGCGAACTCACAGAGATCTTCCTGTCTCTACTTCCCAAGTGCTGGGATTAAAGGTATGCACCACTACATCCAGCTCTCATACTATCTTTAATTAAATCTAATTTTTACTGCTTCCTCCTTAAATAAATATATTTATTTAACCTTTAAATTTATTTGTTTCATGATGTTAGGAATGTTTTTTTCTTGTTAGGTCTCTAACTCCTTTAATTAACTATAGTGCTTAACTGGAAATTCCAGCACTCAATAAAATATTGCAGATCAAATGAGTAGTTAGCTTATGTATAACTACTGTTTTGCGTTTATTATGACTTTGACAAGATGTCAAGAGTTATGTTTTTCAAGAACCTCTGCCTGATGATCAAACTATAAACTCTCCCATTTTGGCACCACCCCTTTTCAGCTATCTGGCTATGGTCCATGAAATTTGGACCACCAAGTCCTATGAATGGTCATATCTGAAAACATACATACATTAAAAGGCATGAACAAGTC
>CABHPR010134514.1:25216-35421 GCA_902168415.1 Peromyscus melanophrys | reverse complement strand
ACACACACACACACACACACACACACACACACACACACACACACACACACACACAGCTTCTCGGATTGACTGACTTGAAAATCAAGATAGACAGTGGAAACTGAATAGGCTTAGGATACTAAGGAGAAAGAGTTGTGGTATGACGGAGAATACATGGTTTTAGGGGTCACACCTAGCTTGATTCTAATTTCAGTTCTGTTTTTTTGTTTTGGTACATATCCTTCAGGAAGTTAAATGGGGTCTCAGAACCACGAACACTTTTCTTATGTGTAAGTCTAGTGTCAAAGCAGTGATCATGTAGGGCTGCTATGAGATTTCACTGTGATAGTGACCTGTGGATATTTACCTATAACTGTTTTGGGAAGGTGGGCAGGGTGTTACTATGATAGCCTCGGCTGTCCTGGAACTCACTCTGTAGACCAGGCTGGCTTCCAACTCAGAGATCCACTTGCATCTACCTTCCAAGTGCTGGGATAAAAGGCGTGCGCCACCACTGCCCATTTACCTACATTCTAAACAGTGAAGCCATCCTCTTTCTATCTGTTGCATGGATTATAAAAATCCCATTTCTATTTAGAGTCACCATGATATGCACATTAACTTCAAGTTAACAATGTCTATCAGTTAAGTGGGAGTGACTACTGTGTACTTTTGGTAGTACCAACAGTTGGATTTTTGTTGTTGTTTTTTCTTTTTTTCTAAGTAAGCCTTTTAGGAGGCCTGAGGAGTAATAGAATAATACATGGAATCTCAGGCCATCCTGCATGTAAAATGGATGGGTGGGATGAAGGTGACCATCCTACACTCATGGAGAAAGTTCCCAGACTCCAAAAAGGATCCTCCTTCCTAAAAGCATAACTCTGTGTTTCCTGGCATTTTACTTGCCATAAAAATCCAATTAAAGTTATTAATGTTCTTCACAAAAAATTTAACAGCAATGTAAAAGCTTCACCTTTGTCATCTTGTAAATTTGGAGGTTAAGATCCATTTTGTCTAAGTCCAACCCTTTCTACCTGTTAACCAGAAGGCAAGCTAAGCGTTCTCTTGAAAGTCTAAATCAGATCTTACCACTGCCCTGCTTACACCTCCATATCACTCTCCTGGGAATAAAATAGACTGCACAGGCTTGAGAGACTAAGTTTTCAACTGCTTCCTCCTGGAGTCTATCTCTCCCTTATCCATCACGCTCTAGCCCTGAAGGCTTTCTATAACATACTATAGTCTTTCTTTCCTCAGAGATTTTGTGCTGTTTCGTCTGTAAAATACTTCTGTCCTGGCAAATTGTATTGAGGGTTCTTGTAGCACTCAGATGGAAGGCCTTCACTGAAAATCAGTCCTGCAGGGAGTATCTTTACTCCCTAGTTGTCACATATCCTTATTTTTTAAGTATCACTCACATTTTTTTTTTTGGTAAATCCCTGCATCCCCCAGGCCCCTGATATCTACATTCCTGAAAGACAAGGACCAGGCCTATGCTTTCTAGTAGTGAATCTAGACTATTCATCTGCTAAGTCATGGTAGTCATAGGAACTTAAACCTAGACAGAGATTTTAGAGACTGTACCAGAAGAGCAAATGTAATACTTAGTATGAAACTAAAATATTATTTCAAACTCAGCTTTGTTTTTTTCTGAGACTCCAATAACTTTGCCTTCAATTGGTGCATATTCTCTAAAAATACTCAGTATGTCTCTTTTGGTCCACTGACTTCTACTTCTGTAGTCTTAAGTACTGGCAGTCCAATTGTCTTCTGGTCTTATTACTTTCCTACACTTAGAAACCTAGGGCATGGGAAGATCCAGCAGTGACTTATCCAATGCCCAGGAAGACCAGGCATGAAGACTCTGGGCAGAACATTTTCACATATCTGGATTCAGGGTGGCAGAGCACCGGTCCTCAGGATGCTTAAAACTAACATGTGTGTTAGCACCCAGCCAGGCCCAAGCAATCAATTTTAGTGAATCCATGGATGGACATACAGGAGCAGAGAATATGCCCAACATCAACATGAAGCACACAGGGACTGGGAAACTCACCAGAGTCAGGGATTGCTCTTAGCAATTTCACTTGTTCCTCTAAGCCACTGGTAAATGACAAAAATTAAAAGGAGGGAGGGAGGAGGGTGACAGCTGGAGTTCTGAGAGTCCCAGGTTCCTGTCTCATCAACTATGACAATCAGGCTTCTGATTTTACCTTCTCACCAACTCTGTATCTTGCCAGTGACATTCTTTAATCTGGTTCCAATGGGTGGTTTTGACTTTCCATGTTATTGGAACAGTTGGCTACCTTTGATTTGTGGATGGTTCCTCACTTGAAAATGCTGAACTTTCTGGGTTTCCATGACAGCATGCCCCCAGGTGGCTCCTGACTGTTTTGCTTCTTAGCTGCCTCCTTAAAGGAAGCGTGTTTGCCTTCTGTAGAGTATTCTTCAAGGTCTGCTTTTCTCATTTCCCAACTTTGCCTCCTTTACTATCTATGGATACCATTTCATTTGTCCGCTAAACAAACTAATCACAACATGTGATTTATCAGATAATATCTTACTTTTGGACCAAATAATGTTGAGAAAAACAGATGTAATTTCTGTTTTTCTGAAACACACAAAACACTGACTGACTTTTTCTCTAAAATGTTCTTCTTTAATTCTTTCTTTCTCCTTTTCCCCCTAGAGTTGGCATTACAATAGATGCTCAATTAATCCCCCTTGACTGAATATGTGAGGATTTAGCTACACAAACATCTGCTAAGGACAAACACAGAATATGACATTGCTATATAATGTCATTAAAAATAATTCTAAGCACACACTGTGAATCAATAGAAGCCAAAACATCTGGCCAATCTGGCTGGAAAATTCCCAACAAAGCGTAAGTGTGGTTTATCTATATTCTGCAAACACTAGTTTTTCTGGGCTTGGTGGAACTGATTGGGTATTTTGGCACAGTGTAGGCTCAGCCAGACCAGCCTTGATCTCTTCCAGGGACATATTAAGTCTCTGAATTGAGCATATGGCTCACTGATTTCTAGAGTTAAGCATAAATATAAACTCTGAATGGTTATGATAATTTTAATCAGCTCAATCATTTCGAAGATGTTATTAGTGACACGTGTTTATTCACAGAGATCATCACACATTTCCTGGCTCTTTAGTATTAAGACATCAACATAAATTGAAATTATTCACACAGAAGATGGTACAGATAGATTTCATCTAAGCAAAACTCAGGCATTGTGTAAAATCTACAGTACAAATATATTGATTACTTTGACATCCTCTATAGTAGCCATTTTAGGTCATCAAAATTAGGAAATTAGCAAAGAAATGTTTCCATTTTTCGTAAAAATTCTACCAAGTCAACCAGCCATGAAATGAAACTACACATCTCCATTTCTCCTTTCTTGGTTCTCAGTTATTAGCAGCAAGGGCAGGAGCAACTGAGATCAGAACAATAAGGAATTATACCAGTTCCCTATAACTAGCTTGAATGGAGTTTTCAAAAAAAGAAAAAGAAAATCAAAACAGCTAGTAAAGAGAATTTAATATGAAGTTATTAAGGCATGTCAAGGTAAGGGTGCACATATGCCTTCTCTATAAAAACCAGCATCTGGGCTCCAGCTTGTACTAGGCAGAGGAAACAGAGGGGACACTTTCAGTTGTCCGTGCATCTACTCCCAAAAGTACATATACCATTCTTTAGTTTATTGGAGATCATAACACGCATGTCAATTCAGGGGTGGAAAGAAGTCGGCACTGGAATCCTGATGACCTGTGTAGGCATAATGCTATTTTGTGTGTAAATTAAATACTCACAAGAGAGTAGTGAAGGTCTAAGAGTAAACATTGCAAGGAATGCTGGGTCAGTTCAGTTTGCAGCTTTTCTTGGTGGAATCTGGCACATGCATTGCTTCATAGCTCCTTCCCACAAAACTGGAAGGGAATTGAAGTTAACCTGGCCTCACAGTGCCCCACCCTTCGTCAAATTGTCAAATGCAAAAAAAGAAAAAAACTGAAGACTTTCAGCATTTAACCTGTTCTACTTTAAATGGCTTTTTAACAGACACATGTCTCCAATCTAAGAGCTAATGAGTAATGTTCAGGTCTTCAGGTATAAAAGATAAATCACCATGGGACATGGTGGTGCCTGACTTTAATCCCAGACCTCAGGAGGTAGAGATAGGCAGATCTCTGTGAGTTCGAGGTCGGCCTGGTCTACATAGCCAACAGAGGCTACATAGTGAGATTCTGTCACAAAACAAAACAAAACAACAACAAAAACCCATCCTTTAATGTCTTCATAAAATCCGAATACTGTTTGATTTGGTCTATGTACTCCACAACACTCTCAGCCTCCGTTTGGCTTGGGAACATGTCCGAAACAGATAGATCCTGGACGTAGGGTTTTCCTATTTGTTTCTTTTAAAAACTGTGGTAGAATTAGACCATTTAACATAACTTTAACTGCATGTGCTCTGTCTCGATGGATAAAGGGAAAAACGTTCATCAGAGCTGGTACTTGGCTGGTGTTCTGAATGGGAGCTCCGGGATGACTTGTTCTCTCCACCTGGGTGCTGAGCCTGGTTAAACCTCATCTCTGCAATGCCTCTGAGCTGGAGTGTCTCATCAGGGTTAATGTGATACTGACATCTGAATAAATAATTTTAAAAATTAATTTTGATTATTAGTGATTTGTTCCTTATGTACTGATTTTGTAGCCATTTCCATCATATCAGAAGCAAATCCATGGGGTGGAAAACTAGAATCATAGGAGTGCTTTTGAAACTCTAGAGCACCCACCCCAGCACCACCCAATGCTACCCTCCTAGTTCCCCGTCAAGGCTGCCTTCCTGATTTTGAATTTTAGAGGAAGACTGAGGACCACAGGCTAACGGGGCCATTCTCGTATACGTAAGCATTTTTAATGACATTGAACTTTTTCTATATGAGCCTTTTTTTTTTTTTTTTTTTTTTGGATAGATACAATTCTGCTTCACAGGGCATTTATCTTTAGCATCAAAAAAATAAGGGTGTCAGGAACGTGGTATTTCTGCCCTTTCCTGAAATTGTGCACATAGGTTAATTCTGTCCTGAGGAAATTTGTTTGATCATTTTCAATTATGGTGCTCAGTAGAGAAAAGGTTAAAGATGAATTGCTTTCCTCTGAGGCTGTTGGTTGGAGACGCACTCAGGCATGCACTTGTTGCTAACTGGAAGAAGGAAGGAAGGACTTACATTCTGTTTGCCCACGATGTTGTCAAAAGGCAGTTCTGGGCTCCAGGATCCTTCTGTGAATGTTGTCCCACTGTTTCTCCTGTCTGAGGGGCTCACTGACTCCTTGACTATGTCTTCAGGCAAGGATAGCAAACTCTCCTCAGGCTGCTTAATCAAATAGGTCTCTATATTATGCTTCCTCAAGAATTCATTCCTCTCTTTACCGTGGCCCTCTTCCACATTATAGTCACCGTTGAGGCAATCCAGTGTGGCTTTGGAAATGTGAATTCTCCTGTGTGTAGAGAGAAGGGATCATTGTAATTTATCATGCTGCCCAACTAGGGTTGTACATAGGACACCGCAATAACACATTCTTGAGGACAAATTTGGCCCCCCAGAGGTGTAGGGAAAAACAAAGATGAAGCTAGAAGCCCTTCATCTTAGGGCACTATAGCCTCACAAGATGGCTCTGTGTGATCTCAATGAAGAGCACCCTTTGGCTTTTCCTGTTACTGTCAACACTCCCTATGAGCCAGTGATTTCTTTCAGTTGGCTATCCTGGAAAAACAAATGATGGGAATGTTCTTGAATTCCAGTTATAACTATATTATCTTACAGCATGGCTCCCTTTCTGTCTCAGAGATTGCCCTAACACTTCACATTTTATGTATCAGCACTTTGTTTCTCCAACTTGTTTACAAGGTGCAGTTCTGCATGTGCACAGGGTTACATGGATCATCCTTTTTTTAGAAAAGTACTGGAAGATGTGATTTCCCCTCTAACATGTATCCAAAGGAGCACAGCGTAACATGGAACCCGCAAGCTGGCAACGGTCAAGGCTCATTCACAACCTAAGTAACTCATGTAACTCACAATCCAAGTTTCTTTTCTCTTTTTTTTAAATGAAATAATATGTGACTTGATTAGGATCAAACTCAATTTGTGGAAGCCTCAGGCTGTAATTCCTTGTCTGGAAGGGAGATATTTTCTCTTCTCGCAACTGTCTGAGTCGGATAACTACTGTGTTGTACTGTAGTATGGGAAGAATAGCAAAGCAATTATGATGGGGGGCTTTTTTCTTTATGGCTGTGTTTCTACTCTAACTCTTCTGTTTGCTAGATAGAAGACTCAGAGGAAAATGAACTAACTTTTCTGAGTCTCTTTGTCACCCACAAACATGGCAAAGGTAATAGACCCACCTCATAATGTCATTGTGAGTATGCAAGAGCTGATTTGTGTAGTCAAAACACTATACAGAACACTGAAGCAATGAAAACACACACTTTAAATTGTTCAGAATATTCTTAAAAATGCCACTGTGATCTCGCTGTGGTATATCCCAGGCTTCCTTAAGGCTCACAGGAGACAGTTTGACATCTGAATGTGGCTTCTGTCCCTGATTCTGCCATTCAGAGCACACTGTCAGACATGCCTTCAGTATTGGCCCCCATGCTGTCTTCAGCTATTCAAGCCACTGTCATTTCTCTCAATTCATCATGTGATTACATGCTTGCTAAATGTGTCCTACTTCCAGATTTAACTTAACAGTTTGTTAAAGCTGACTCTGTGATCCTCTGAGTAAATGGAGGAATAAAGTGGATGCATAATTCTCTGCCTGGGTTTTGTGATTCCGGAAGCAATATATTCAAATAAACAATGAAAAGTTCTTTCACTTTTAAGTTTAGGGGTTTTTAAGAATGCATTGTGCTTTCGGTATGTCCTCTATTGCCTCCTCTGACCATTTAACCTATCTGTCAAATTCCTGCTTTCGGGGAAGAATGGTTCATTGCAGAAACAAACAAAACCTCAAATGGTGCATTTCTGCCCATTTAGGGCACATTCTCCACATCTTCCAAATGTATCGATTTCAAGGCGGAGATAATCAAGCAAATGTATGAAAGCAGCCTGGGTTCTCTTGAGACACCTGCTAGATAAATCCAAAATGTTTCCATGGTATTTTACCTGGAAGCACAGAAACTCATATTCCACAAGGCAGGAGCCCTGAGCTGCTCTTTAAAATCAAGTTAAGATTTAAACAGTAGAGGACACTGCCTTTTTCTCTTAGGAAAAATGAGGTAACTATGAGGATTTTGCAAAGTCTGACGGCTGATTTCCTTTTTAAAATAACCATACTAAATACCTACTTCCCTGGGCATTTCATCTGGATGCTACATTGTATCAATCTGCTCTGTGTTCAGAGGGACTGATGCTTGCCTATGTTAAGTGAGTACTATGTTTTTAGTAGATAAAGGGATCTTTGCCTCCGTTTAACACCAATTATTCTATCAAAGTTCCGATCAGGATACATTGGGATGCTTTTTGGTAGAAACTAGGATTCTGATGTTTCCTTTTGGAAGTCTTTGCCCCTAACCTGAGCTTTGAAGTGAAGCCTTTTCAGAGATGATGGTCCAGTGACTTCATTTTCCTCTAAGGACTTGAATCTGTGCTCAGAGAATATTATTCTCATGTGTTGCCTGTCAGGTAAACCTGACATTTTCTTGTAATATAATCACGATAGTTACGATAGTAAATAAAATCTAACAATCGTGTAGTATTTTCCTTACCTAAATACTACCTTTTGCAGCCAAAGATTTGTTTGCTGTCATAAATTTAATCACGTGATTTGATTCCTCCCATAGCCTTAGGTAATAAACATCCCCCCACCCCTCCCTTTCTCTCTTTCCTCCTATCTCTTTTGTCTCTTCCTTTTTTCCTTTCATCCCCCCTTTTGTTTTTCTTTCTCCTTCTGCAGATGTTAAGAACGGCCTAGGACAATGGATGTACACTGCTCCTTTATGTGTTATGTGTTAGGTAGAGACAGGTATACTGCCCTATTATGATAGCAGTGTTAGTTAGAGATGGGACATTTTCTTTCAGGATTTCTCTAAGACCTTGAAACTGAAAAATTAGCTACTGTAAGCACAGCCATAATTAGAGTCTCCTGAACATGGAGAAAAGATTTAATATATGTTGTCTCACTTGACAAAAAGCTTAAGAACAGTAGTCTTTGTATAATGTGGAGACCAGCTGTATCACTGTCACCAAGACACGTACTAGAAAGGTGTATTGCTCAGGCTCCACCCCAGACACACTGATTTAAAAATTCTGAGTGTGAAACTCAGATGTCTGGGTACCACTTTAGTTCTGCTTTCCAGGACACTACTGTATCCGGAGGTTTGGTATCAACCAGTCTTGCCAACCAGAGTTGGAATGCAGATGAGTTTTCAAAGAAAGCAGTGAATTTTTGGAATAGAGCCCAGTCATGTAGACATTGGTGGTCAATAGGTTTTAATCTTGACTGCCTGTTAGAATTGATTTAAAAACTTAAAATTGATACTGTAAAGACTCCATTTCAGATGAACCAACGTAAGTTATGGTCATGAGTATTTTATAATGACGTGATTCGAATAAGTAGCCAAGTCAAAGAACCAATGCTTTGCAGGACTGAGACGTGAGCACCTCATCAGCCTCATTGGCTCATCATTTTGTCATCTCTGGGGTGTTTCCTTAGAATTTTCAGGCCAGTACCGTACGTGGCGTTAATGTCTGACCTCCTCCTGAGTAGCTGCTCCCTAGATTTCTGTCTATCAACTATCGACACCGAAAATCTGGCGTCACAAAGTTAGACAATGAAAAAGCAAGAAAGGGCTTTGCTGTGCTTACCCAGGGATCCCTCCAGATTCGAGTTTATTTGCAATGTCCACATCCCAAGACCAGACATCAAACTGCCATTTTCTCAGGCCCAACACACCGCATAGCACGGAGCCTGAATGGATTCCAATGCGCATGTCAACATCATGCTTTGTTCTGGATCTCACATACCTGTTGACAGATGAATGGAGAGACAAGACTAATTAGGCCAAGATGACCATCACTGGGCCGAGAGGGCAGAACCATAACTGTCTACTCCATAAATTTATCTCTTACTTATTCAAATGCCACTTCTTCCATGAAATTTTCTGGGTTCCCTAATAACTGGAAGGACACTGTTCTTGTCTGAAAGTCCTTAGATTTTTAGCCATCTTAATTCTTTTTTTAAACCTACTCCCAAAACTTATCTTGTCACCTTTGTTTCTGGAAATGACACCAGCAATTTTTGTACCCAACTGTGAATAAACTTGGGGTAGATTGTTAGCTCTGTACTTCAGTGCATGTTCTATTTCCAAAAAAAAAAAAAAAAAAAAAAAAAGCTTTATGGTTTTCTTCTCATTAGGCTTCTGGGATCCCCATTTCTACTGTTGGATATGGCTTCCAACTATTCCTTACAAATACAAAGATGATTTCATCACCCCATTATTTCTTGATCAAAACCCTTCCCTTCCCTTTTACTCCTTAAAGCAATAGCCTCTGAAATATAGGATTCACAACCCAAGACCCATCTAGTGCACTTACAGAGAGTCAGGAAAGATGTTGGACTTCCATACAGTGCTTGTAAGTCTTAACCTTGAAAGGGCTTACTAAGATTCAATTTTATCACTGTACAGGGTCCATATTGAGTTGTCTTTTGTGGATATTGAAGAAGCATCCTAATCAAAGAGGATGATGCTGCCAGGATAGGACTTTCTCTAGGTACGAGTGTTCATCTCTTTTTTATTCTCAGAGCACTCCAGGCAATTCTAGTTTATGGATAAAAGATATTTCTGTAGATTTTCAAATGGTAGCATATGATATTTCAAAAGAATATAACTTGAAAATTTTCATTGCTATAAAAATATAATGGTTATTTTCTTTAAAAAATACTTAAAAAGAGTTGTCAAAGGTGAGGTTTTTTTCTTTTTCTTTGGTTAAAAGACAAATGCTTCAAGCTTTCTTATTTTTCTGTGATTAAGGTATTGTTAATATTCTCTCTTGGAAATATTTGAGAAAGGTCATCTTGATTTGCTACTTCAAACTAAAGCTGATGGCTTAGGAATAAGAGAGAGAGGGAGAGAGAGAGAGGGAGAGGGAGAGAGAGAGAGAGAGAGAGAGAGAGAGAGAGAGAGAGAGAGAGAGAGAGA
>CABHPR010134514.1:0-25206 GCA_902168415.1 Peromyscus melanophrys | reverse complement strand
AGAGAGAGAGAGAGAGAGAGAGAGAGAGAGAGAGAGAGAGAGAGAGAACAACTAACTTGTTAAATGAATCCATTGCTCTGAAGAGAACATTTGACAGTGGAAGTCTGGAAATGTTTCCATGTTTTCAGGAATCTCATTGTCAAACTCAAGCTATATAATTTATCAAAATCTTTGCCCTGAATATCTGCAACTTGGCTTAAAATGATATTCAACATAAGGAACTTTGGTGATAAAATGTGAGCCCATTTACTAATGACAAAAATGATGCATCGTCTTTTAAGGAGGCTGTGAGAATAACTGACGGATATCAAGGTAGAAGAAAATTTACCAGACAGACTTATGCAGCGCTTTGTTTTAACTGATTAATGCCATGACAGCCAAGGGTATGAGTCTGTGAGAACTGTCTACTTCTGCGAGATACAGATGTAGCTCTGATAGCCTTTAAAGCTGGGTGTAAAAATAATTAAACTTGGAACCTGACTTTGGCCTTAGGGTGCTACAGATTATATGGGATCTGAATGATGATGGCTTGGTTTAACAGTTGTTTTTTTTTTTTTTTTTTACTTTATGGCAATACACATTTCTTTTTGTTCCTTAGAAGCCTCACTCCGAGTTCTGAGTTTCAACATTTACTTCTGGGTCAGGGACATGTACTAGCACAATTCCTTCAATGCTAGGCACAGGCAGCAAGAAGCAGCCTGAACTCAACCATGTGCTCACAACAGTAACCAGCTAATTCTCAGTGGTGTAAAACAACCATGGAATCTGGCAGATGAGGTGTTTGAAATGCATTTTGTGTGTGTGTGTGTGTGTGTGTGTGTGTGTGTGTGTTTATTATTTTTTAATTTTATAATTTAATTTAATTTTACATATCAGCCACGGATTCCCCTGTCCTCCCTCCTCCCGCGCTCCCCCTGACCTCCCCCCAATCCACCCCCTATTCCCACCTCCTCCAAGGGAAGGACTCCCCTGGGGATTCAGCTCAGCCTGATAGATTCAGCTGAGGCAGGTCCAGTCCCCTCCTCCCTTCACCCAGGCTGAGCAAAGTGTCCCAGCATAGGCCCCAGGCTCCAAAAAGCCAGCTGGCGCACTAAGGACAGGTCCCAGTCCCACTGCCTGGGGGCCTCCCAAACAGTTCAAGCTAATCTACTGTCTCACTTATCCAGAGGGCCTGATCCAGTTGGGGGCTCCTCAGCTATTGGTTCATAGTTCATGTGTTTGCACTAGTTTGGCTATTTGTCCCTGTGCTTTTTCCAATCATGGTCTCAACATCTCTTGCTCATACAATCCCTCCTTTCTTGCCGATTGGATTCCCGAAGCTCCACCCGGGGCCTGGTCATGGATCTCTGCATCAGCTTCCATCAGTCACTGGATGAGAGTTCTACCATAACAGTTAGGGTGTTTGGCCATCCTATCACCAGAGTAGGTCAGTTCGGGCTTTCTCTCGACCATTGCCAGTAGTCTATTTTGGAGGTATCTTTGTGGATTTCTGGGGACCTCTCTAGCACTTTGCTTCTTCCTATTCTCATGGGGTGTTCATTTATCATGGTCTCTCTTTCCTTGTTCTCCCTCTCTGTTCTTTTTTTTTTTTTTTTCAAGAGAATTAAATCGTTTATTGATTACACATGATAATGGATGATACACAAGCTTCATTCCCATCTGTTATTTTATCTGATACCATTATTCAATTTTGATATTGCATAGGGTGTGCCAACAACCATTTTATTGTAACCAAACTGTGACTTTGCTTGGATGACCCTTTTAATGGTAAAACTCATTAAAGTCACAACAGTAACTGGCAGTTTAACTACACCAAGGTTTTTGAAGACAAAGGCTTCTCCACCCAAGCAATTATAAATAAATTCCAAATGGAACTTGGCACCACCCTGAAGGAATTCTAACTTCACACTGTTGGGGAAGTTTACCAAGATGGCTTCAGAGTAGACTAACTTTACACAGCACATTTAAAAAAAAAAAAAAAAAAAGAAAAAAGAAAAAAGAAAAAAAGAAGAAAAAAAAAGACACATTTATTCAGCGTCATGATCAGACTATTACATTTAGCAATCAACAGCATGGGTGAAAAAGGTCTACAGTAAAACCCTTTGTTGGAATGCTTTACACTTTCCACAGAACAGAAACTAAAATAACCTGTTATACAATTAGTCACAAATACAGTCCTGGAGTTTTTTGCCCATACACATGAGTATTGTCTAAAACATGTCTTCTTTGTAGCAGCTAGGCCCTGCCACCACTGTGCTTGGCTGAGTTCACAAATCTGTTGTAACCTGTAGCTTCCCTGTCACTTCTCTGGCTCTCCTCTCCTGCTAAGCTTTGTTTCCTGGCTGCAATTAGAACCTCCTGCCACTGCCATAGCTGCTGCTGCTGCTGGAACCACCATAGCCACCTTGGTTTCGTGGTTTAGCAAAGTACTGGCCACCACCACCATAAGGGCCAGAACTTCTGCCTCCAAAGTTTCCTCCCTTCATTGGTCCAAAATTTGAAGACTGATTGTTATAATTGCCAAAATCATTGTAGCTTCCACCACCTCCAAAATTGCTTCCATCATTACCAAATCCATTATAGCCATCCCCACTGCCACCATATCCACCACCACCATGGCTGCCACCGAAGCCACCACAACCACTGAAGTTCCCCCCTCGACCAAAATTGTCATTGCCACCAAAACCGCCTCCACGACCACCACCAAAGTTTCCGGAACCACTTCGACCTCTTTGACTGGAGGATGCACTAGCCATCTCCTGCTTTGACAGGGCTTTTCTGACTTCACAGTTGTGGCCATTCACAGTATGGTATTTCTGAATAACAATCTTGTCCACAGAGTCGTGGTCATCAAAAGTGACAAAAGCAAACCCTCTCTTTTTTCCACTGCCTCTGTCAGTCATGATCTCAATCACTTCAATCTTTCCATACTGCTCAAAATAATCTCGCAGGTGATGTTCTTCAGTGTCTTCTTTAATACCGCCAACAAAGATCTTCTTCACAGTTAAGTGGGCACCCGGTCTCTGAGAATCTTCTCTTGACACGGCTCTCTTAGGTTCCACAACTCTTCCGTCCACCTTGTGTGGTCTTGCATTCATCGCGGCATCCACCTCCTCCACAGTGGCGTATGTGACAAACCCAAAGCCCCTGGATCGCTTGGTGTTTGGATCTCTCATTACCACGCAGTCCGTGAGTGTTCCCCATTGCTCAAAATGGCTCCTCAGGCTCTCGTCGGTTGTTTCGAAGCTCAGCCCTCCAATGAAGAGCTTCCGCAGCTGTTCCGGCTCTTTGGGAGACTCTGACTTCGACATGACAGCGGGGAAGGAGAGCCTTGAGCGATGCTTCCTCGGGCGCGTCAACAGGCAGTCCCTCTCTGTTCTTGATCCAGCTAGGCTCTCCCGCTCCCCTAAACTCTCTTTCTCCTGACCTTGCCCTTCATTAACCTCCCTCACGTCCAGTTTGCTCAAGTAGATCTCCTCCATTTCTCTGTTGTTGGGTGATCCCTGTGTCTTTCTTAGGGTCCTCTTTACTAGGTAGCCTCCCTGAAATGCATTTTCAGTTTATTATATTTTCAGGGTTTCTTAAGATGTAACCCTATTCTAGTCTGAGGGGAAATGGATAAAACTTGAACATTTTATGTTCAAATTCACTGCTCTCACTAAAAATTGGGAAAACAAAATATTTTGAGTTGTAAACATGTTTAAAAGTATTATTCATTTAGTGTTGCTCGTATGTGTTTAGAGCTGGTTAGCCTATCAGAAGGGTTTTGTCTCTTGTGAGAACACTTTTCTCTCTCTCAACAAGTGTTAAATGCCTGTCACTCTTCATTTAAATTGATACATCTACAACATCACTTGTATACCCAAGGCTAGGGAACATTGCGTAACAGGGGGTAGTTAGATAGTGAGAGGCAGGGGACAAGGATGGAAAGTCTGTCGTGAAATAGAGTTTCTTAACCGTGATCCTTGAATCAGGACAAGGAATAGTTCCTTTCCATTTTCCACTATCCCATAACAAATACGAATTGTGAGTGAAAAAAAGAATCTGCTATTCAAACCACAGAGCTGTTGGGAGATATTTGTTATTGTTCTATCTGGAGAAAAATCTACCATAGCCAGAATTTTGGTTTTGGAAGAGTGAGTTTATAGAGCATGTAGCAAGCATAAGTAAAAGAAGAAATAGCAAGTAGCAGTTAGATGAAACCATCATATTGGGTGCTTGCAACACCCAGAGAAATAAATCCCTCTAAGGCAGTCAGCTGCAGCTCCCAGTTGATAATGCTGGGCAGAGCAGGGAAAGTTCCCTGCAGATAAGGCTTTGGAGTAAAAGAACAAATAACAATAAGCACATAGGCAGCAAAATATCATCAAATTGGGTGCTTACAACATCTAGCAAAAATGACTGGGGAATTCCTGTTGAAACTGCCAAGCTACAGTTTCCAATAGAGGATTTCTGAGCAAAACAGAGAATTCTCTCCACATCTGAGCTTCCCACATTTTGCTCCCACAGCAGATATACCTCTCAGACATTCCTATTCTTAAGGTTGCAATGTTGTTTGAATACCCTCAGTTGCTGGTTGTTCTCCTTCTTCCTTGTAACAGGGTCAGGCACCACGCCTGCTCCTGGACAAGAGATCTCAGTGGACATTTTTGATAAACATACTGAGGTCTGAGACAACAGGTTCTGCCTCTTGTTCTTAGAGTAAGATCTCAACAAGTACAAACAAACATTGCACAACCATTTAACCAACATAATTTATATCACACTTATTTCAGCATAAATTATACTATCCTGGCTGATCAACCATCTGTCTATATTTATATCTTTCTAATTATATATTATCACTATGCCTTAAGGGTTAGTATCATGTACTCTAATCCCAATCTATTGAGTTGGCATCTTACTCTGCCCATCACTGGCTACATTCCCTTGAAAAATGTTACTCCTTTGTCCTGCATCGCTAAGATGCGAATAATAACAGTATTTTCAAGATTAAATTAGAGAGGGAGGGAGAGAGAGAGAGAGAAACTGTGTACTTGGAATACTAAGGACAACTTGGTTTTTAATTGCAGATGAAGGAAAGTAAGTGGGTTTTCATGTAGCCACAGAGTTGATAAGCAGGATTCCAGCACTGAACTAGCACTGTAGAGACTCTTTGCAAGAAAGTACAATGCCTTCCTGGTATGACCACCTGGGAAGATAAGCTAGGCTGACCTAGAGGCTCAGTGATTGTAAAATGAGGCTGTGCCTGCATTGTTGTGAGCCCCAAGGGGGATAACAGATGTTAAAATGATTTGCCAATGAATATGAGGGAGTATTATACAGCACACTGTGCTAATGTCATTAGGTAATTATCACTATGCAGGAATGCACTGAAGTGTCTTAATGAAAAGAGAGATTTTTTATTTTCTTCTACAAGATGAAAGTCATAAGGACACTTAATATTTCCTTACTGCATTCCTTCTATTTTGTTCTGTCTGGGATTTGATTTAAATAAAGCTGAGAATAAAATTATGTAGAAGTAATGAATAATGCACAGCATAGATCCTCTTTACAAAGATCCATCAATACAGAGTTTCTAGATCAGCTCTTGATGGAGGTCTGTGGGTCTTCTCAGAGTTAAAAAGGAAGTCGGGGACAGCACTTGCTCAGCTCTTCCATAGAGGAATCCAGGGCTGTTGTGCTGTGTCTAGTAAGCCATAATGAAGAGACAATGACCACAGATCTCCTGTATCACCAATACCAGCATCCTCTGTCTTCTCCAATGACTTGAGGCTCCTGAAGGCAATCACCTTTCATGTTTAGCTAATACAGTACTTAGCACATATGAATCATCCATGCTCAAAAGTGCTTATTGCCTCATGGACACAGCTCACTGGGTTTCTTGCTTCCCAACCCTGTGACTGTCTCAAGAGGAATCGAAGAGTCCAGAGGAACTGCTGAGGTGTCTTAGGCCTGGCTAGCTGGGAGAGGGTGTGGTACTCCAAATCTGCTCCCTTCTGTTAGAGCATGATGGAGACTATTTCTCATGTTAGGCTTCCATTTAAGACTTACATTTTTTTAGAAGATTTATTTATTTATTATGTATATAGTGCTCCACCCTTATGTATGCTTGCAGGTCAGAAGAGAGCATCAGATCTCATTACAGATGGTTGTAAGCCACCATGTGACTGCTGGGAATTGAACTCAGGGCCTCTGGAAGAGCAGCCAGTGCTCTTAACCTCTAAGCCATCTCTCCAGCCCTTAAGACTTATTTTAAATAAGAACCCTCTTAATAATAGCTATTATTACTATTTGACAGTTTCGTGGACAAATAATGTGACAATCAACAAGCAGACTACTGAGGACATTCCTTGTGATTGAACTAGCAAGAGAAAACGGTACAGTTGTATGGTAAAAGATAAAGTCTCAGAATTTTCCTTTCTATTGAAGTGCTTCCAATGATTCCCTTTCAAAGAGATTAGTCAAGCTATAGAAGTTACTGGCAGTATGACAAGAATGGTGTGGCAGTTATTGATTAGTAAATTGAACTCTCTCTACTACTAAACAAATGGTTGCATGAAGACATTAACTTGGGCAAAACGTCCGTTATTCCTCTGGGATGAAGACCATCACTTCCTTGGGTTTGGGATAGACATTGAACTTCCAGCAGCCCAAGTGCTTCCTCAGTCCTGCTGAGAGGCATGGACTACACACTGAAGCTGAAGTCAAGCTTTTCTACCTACTAGCCGTGGGTCTTAGGACAGTGCCGCTAATCTTTGAGTTTGTTTTTACAAATGTAATAGAAAGGAGGATGAGGCCTTTACAGAGCTGTAAAGATGGTTCAGAACCCATGCGGAGGGAACGTTTAGCTGGTTCATGCTGAACATTCAGTATTAGCTACTAATTAATCTAAAGAATACCAGTTCTCTAAAGGATGCTTTTAGTCAGACCAATACGAAGTTATGAATTCATGACTCTAGTCACTCCTTACTGCTAAAATGATGTCTGCTTTCCCCTCTACTCATGTCAGAAGACCTTCAATCAACTTAGCTAAACTGTCAACTGGACAGAGCTACATATAGTACTAAGATCTGACTAAAGTTCAGGTGCCCAGGAGAAAGAGTGCCTTTAATTCTCCAGATAAAGAGAAGGAAGCTCTTATGGGGGAGAGCTGCCTTTGCTGAGGGCTTTGTCCAGATGTGGAATCTTAAAAGTGATCTCATGTCATTACCAGCAGCATTCTACAAATGATGAAAACAAACCTCAAGAAGTATATCATGGGGCCAGTAGGTGAGAGACTTGTGGGCAGGCTGTGCCACCACTGCTACCACCCACTGAACTTGGTTCCCACAAGACTCACTGCACCACCCACCCCCATCAACCAGATCTTCCTGCCCTTGGTCAACCATTCCAGGCAACATCAGTAGCCAACACAGGAACAAGCACCATCTACACTAACTGGAAGAACAGATAGGCAAATGCCAGTGTAATAATACATTTAACAACATAAAGGACAATATGGCACCACCAGAACACAGTGGTCCTACAACAGCAAGACCTGAACATTTCAACCAAGATGAAGCAGAATAAAACAGCCTTAAATAAAATGTTATGAAGATGATAGAGGCCTTTAAAGAGGAAATGAAACATTCCCTTAAAGAAATCAAGGAAAAGACAAACAAAAAATTGGAAGGAATCAATAAATCCCTTAAACAAAGCCAAGAAAAAAAATTAAACAGGTGAAGGAAACAGTTCAAAACTTGAAAAGTGAAATAGAGGCAATAAAGAAAACACAAGCCTAGGGAATTCTCAAAATGGAAAATCTGGTAAGCAAACAGGAACTACTGATTCAAGCATCTCCAGCATAATACAAGAGATAGAAAAGAGAATCTCAGGCATTAAAGATACAATAGAGGAAATAGATTCATTGGTCAAAGAAAATGTTAAATTTTCTGAAAAATGATTAACTCAGAACATCCAGGAGATCTGGGACACCATGAGAAGACCACACCTAAGAATAATAGGGGTAGAAGAAGGAGAAGAATTCCAGCTCAAGGGCACAGAAAGTATATTCAACAAAATCATAGAAGAAAACTTTCCCAACCTAAAGAAGGACATGCCTATGGAGGTACAAGAAGCTTGCAGAACACCAAATAGACTGAACCAGAAAAAAAGTCCCCTCATCACATAATAATCAAAACACTAAACATACAGAAAAAAAATAATATTATGAGCTGCAAAGGAAAAAGACCAAGTAACATATAAAGGTAGACCTATCAGAATTACACCCGACTTCTCAATGGGGACTGTAAAAGCTAAAAACAGGGTCCTGAACAGAAGTTTTGCAGACACTAAGAGATCATGGATGCCAGTCCAGACTACTATGCCCAGTAAAACTCTCAATCACCATAGATGGAGAAAACAAGATAGTTCATGACAAAACCAGATTTAAACAATACCTATCCACAAATCCAGCCCTACAGAAAGTACCAGAAGGAAAAATCCAACCCGGGAAAGTTAGTTGCACCTATGAAACATGAGTAATAGATAATCTCACACCAGCAAAACCAAAAGAAGGGAAAAACACACAAACCACCACTACCACCAACAAAACCAAAATATAACAGGAATTAATAATCACAGGTCATAACTATCCATTAATATCAATGGTCTCAATTCACCTATAAAAAGACACAGGCTAACAGAACAAATACACAAACAAGATCCATCCTTCTTCTGCATATAAGAAATACACCTTAACTTCAAAGACAGGCATTATGTCAGAGTAAAGGGTTGTGAAAATTTTTCCAATCAAATGAACCTAAAAAATGTACCTATCCTAATCTCTAACAAAATAGACTTCAAACTAAAATTAATTGAAAGAGATGAGGAAGGACATTTCATATTCATTACAGGAAAAATCCATCAAGGTGAAGTCTCAGTTCTGAACAGTTATGGTCCAAATACAAGGGCACTCACATTTGTAAAAGAAACATTACTAAAACTTAAATCATACGTCAAACCCCACACATTGATAGTGTGGGACTTCAACACCCCACTCCCATCAATGACAGGACGGTCAGACAGAAACTTAACAGAGAAACAAGGGAACTAACAGGTGTTATGACTCAAATGGACTTAACATATGTCTACAGAACATTCCACCCAAACACAAAAGAATATACCTTCTTCTCAGCACCTCGTGGAACCTTCTCTAAAATTGACCACATACTTGGTCACTAAGCAAATCTTAACAAATACAAAAAAATTGAATAACCCCTTGTATCTTATTGGATCACAATGGATTAAGGTTATAATTCAACAACAACACAAACTACAGATAGCCTACAAATTCATGGAAACTGAACAACTCTTAACTGAATTACCATTGGGTCGAGGAAGAAATAAAGAAAGAAAGACTTCCTAGATTTCAATGAAAAGGAATGTACAATATACCCAAATTTAGGGGGCACATTGAAAGCAGTGCTAAAGGAAAGTTCATAGCACTAAATGCCTACATAAAGAATTTGAAGAAATCTCACACTAGTGACTTAACACCACTCATGAAAGCTCTAGAACAAAAAGAAGCAAACTCATCCAGGAGGAGTGATGACAGGAAATAATCAAACTCAGGAAAATAGAAACAAAGAGAATAATACAAAGAATCAATGAAACAAAGAGTTGGTTCTTTGAGAAAACCAACAAGATAGACAAGCCTTTATCAAAACTAACCAAAAGGCAGAGAGAGAACATCCAAATTAACAAAATCAGAAATGAAAAGGGAGACATAACAACAGACATGGAGGAACACCAGAGAATCATTAGATCATATTTCAAACCTGTACTCCACAAAACTGGAAAATCTGAAAGAAATGGACAATTTTCTGGATAGGTATAACATACCAAAATTAAATCAAGACCAGACAAACTGTTTAAATAAACCTATAAACTCTAAGGAAATAGAAGTAGTCATTAAAAATTTCCCAACCAAAAAAAGCCCAGGGCCAGATGGTTTCAGCGCAGATTTCTACCAGAATTTCAAAAAAGAGCTAATACCAATACTCCTCAAATTGTTCCACACAATAGAAACAGAAGGAACATTGCCAAACTCTTTCTATGAGGCTACAGTTACCCAGATATCCAAACCACACAAAGATGCAACAAAGAAAGAGAATTATAGACCAATCTCCCTCATGAACATTGATGCAAAAATACTCAATAAAACCCTGGCAAGCTGTATCCAAGAATACATTAAAAAAATCATCCACCACTATAAAGTAGTCTTTATCCCATAGATGCAGTTTGGTTCAACATATAAAAATCTGTCAATATGATCCACCACATAAACAACCTGAAAGAAAAAAAAAACCATGATCATCTCATTAGATGCTGAAAAAAACTTTGAGAAAATCTAATACCCCTTCATAATAATGATCTTGGAGAGATCAGAGATATAAGGAACATATCTAAACATAATAAAAGCAATATATAGCAAACCAACAGCCAACATCAAATTAAATGGAGAGAAACTCAAAGTAGTTCCACTAAAATCAGGAACAAGACAAGGCTGATCACTGTCTCCATATCTATTAAATATAGTACTTCAAGGTCTAGCAAGAGCAATAAGCAGCAAGCTCATGGGAGGGCTGCCCCTTTCTGAATGGAGAGGGAGGAGGAGTAGATGGGGAGGGTGGTAGATGGGAGTCAGGGGGAAAGGAATGGGAGGAGAAGAGGGAGGGGAAACTGTGGTCGGTATGTAAAATAAATGAAAAAATGTTAATTAAACAAAATAAAATTAAAAAGTATATTGTTTAAGGTTGAATTTCATATATTAACTGCAAGTCTGGTTACAGTACTCTATTACTATCCTCCATGGTTTCATTTCAAGATAAGCATGAAAAGAAGTATCTAGACTAGGTTCTGAACTGGCCCAATCCAATACCCAGACAATGTGTCTTCTACTAATAAACCCCCAGAGCCAATAGGGCTAATGAAAGTGCCCTTTGACAAAGCTCCTGAGTTTGCTGAGGTGCTTCGGAGTCACAGTGAGGTGTGAGTCAATCATCACCGGAGCCATGGGACCAGCCAGGCACTGTCTTCTACCCTGAACCATCCTTTATACCCATCTTACAAATTTCTTAATAGTTTTTACTTAATAGCAATAAAAATGACTGTAACAAAACTTTGACAAATACAGATAGTAATTTGCAGCTGTAGGAGAGGTGAGGCACAGCTGTCAAAATTAGGGTGAATGAAGCAAACATTTGTGTTCCAAGAAGCAGAATCAAACCCTTCCATTAGACACCTCTGATCCAATCCACAGAACATTCATTCCACACATCATAAGGTTCAAGAAGTGTCACACAAAAACAGTTACCTGGTTAATATGAATTTGAAGGACCTGCCAGTACTTCATATCTAAACTGGTAAGGTGATTTAATCTAAACTCCAATCTTGCCCTTTTGTTGATTTTTAAAATGCAGACACTCAACAATCCTGACTAATACAAGAATGTGGAAATTATTAAGCAAGGATCAGAGATCCATGAATACATTATTTATTCTAACTCACATGTGTCTACCAGCCTGGTGATAAATACAAATACACATGTGCAAACACACACACACACACACACACACACACACACACACACACACACACACACTATAGGCTGTGATGGGCTACGTGTAGCCCAATTGTAGGAGATGGAATAAGGCTCCAATTGTGGATAAGAATTTCCTGATATGTAATTGGATCTGTCTATGAGGACTGATGTGGCCTCCCTCAGTTCTATAGAGCACTGAATTTTGAGGGTCAGACCCAGATTTCTTAGAAATGTCTCACAAACATCTCTGGGGAATAGAATGCTATTTGTAAAGTTTTCCAATCACTGTGATGTAAACATTCTTCTCATGTCTGATTTGCAATGTCCATCTTGATATCATCTGGCACATAAAATTCCTGCAAATTTAAAAAAAAGTTGGTTTCTGTAAACAGGTAGGGGCTGGCCCAACCTATCACTGTCCGGATTTGTTGGCTTCCTCCTTCACCTCTGTGTGGGGAATTGTGATGACTGCAATCCACTTGAAGCTTGGAGTGGACATCGTAGATCCTGTCTACTTGTGCACCTTACAGTCTTGGTT
This sequence comes from Peromyscus melanophrys, assembly GCA_902168415.1. NCBI lineage: Eukaryota > Metazoa > Chordata > Mammalia > Rodentia > Cricetidae > Peromyscus > Peromyscus melanophrys. Next base: position 13,081 of record CABHPR010134514.1, on the reverse strand, counting down.
CCTTGTGCTTTGCTTGTGTCTGTTGATTTGGAGAGCTATAGTCACTGTAAAAATGAAACCTGCCCTGTATGTATTTCTGTCTGCTATTCCATGTATACTTCTGCAAAGGCTCAGTACTCTCCTGTGCCATGTACTACTAATGTAAACTATGATGTCGAGTGGGTTCCCATTGTTCTACCCTGCAGCTATAACAGAATTGTTCTAACAACTTTCCTGCCTTTGGGTTCATGCCCTTGATTCTGCCACTGACAGGTTGTGTGTCATTTGTCTAGAGATCGCTTGCTTGTTTTTTATCCGATCTGAAGAAAATAATGGTTTCTCATAGGGCTTCTGTATTAACTGAAGTAAGGTGTGGAACGGATTCAGTGCAATGCCCACAGATGAACAGTCCCTCAGCATTAGTTTCGTTGACTATAAGTACGAGATAGGTGCTGAAAGCCCTTCAAATGACTGCATCTTAACAGGCGTGCAGGTTTATGGCTGCTATTCAGATGGCTAATCTCAATCACTGATTTAATTAGGTTAGGTAACCCTAGCCCAGGGAATTAATGAGGCACATGCTTAGGCATTTCCAGTGAGGATTAATCGAAGGGATATGTCCTGAATGTGGGTGGCATCGTCGTATGTGCTGGGATCTCAAACTGAATAACAAAGAGAAAGCTAGATTAAGTACCAGAATTCATCTCCCTGCTTCTCAATCTGCCCAGAGAGCTGAGCAAACAGCCTCATGTTCCCGGCACCATGCTTGGCCAGGCGTGATGGATGCAGGCAAACACACCTTTCTTCCCTTCAGCTCCGTCCTGCCAGGTGTTCCATAACAGCAACGAGAAAATCAACAATGCAGCCATTTTTACTGATGTTTTCAAAGAAGATGAGGAAGGGGCTTTAGAATGATGGTGGCGCGCGGCGGGGTGGTGGTGGTGGTAGTGGTGGTGGTGGTGGTGGTGGTGGTGGTGGTGGTGGTGGTGGTGGTGGGGATACAGAGAAAAAGCATGTGTGTGAGGGAGACAGATGAGAAATAGAGGGATGTAGAGAGGGAGAGAAGAACAGAAAGAGGAAGCAAAGAGCGGGAGAAGGAGCAGCAGCAGAAAGAGAAGAGGAAGGAAGCAGAAGTGGAGAGAAAGGGAAAGGAAACGGAGCTGAGAGACGCGCTTTGGCATTCTTCCTTAAGTGACGAGAAATATGATGATTCCTGCTTTTCAGTCCTTGTCCTACCGTATTGCTTGGCAGAGCAACCCTGCCACAAGGATTGGGACCTTTGCTCTAAATAAGCTGCTGGGAAACGCTGTTCTGCTTGGCATTCTGGAGTCATTCCTGCGGCTTTTTAGCAATCGCACTGAAAAGACTCTGCTCTGCAAATTTCATTAAGATTCATCAAGGACACCTTTTATAGATCATTAATGAAAGCATTGCAGAGAGCAGAGCCCAGTGTCAACTCTGGCATCTCCTCAGCTATTAAGGATCCCAAGAATAGACCCAGGGTATGTCAGAAGGGTCCATCTGGAGCCACTTTTCAATCTATGTAATAGAAACTATTATCTAAACCTATTTTAATTAATTGACTTTTATGAACAGACGTGCATAAGATGGCACTGAATGCTTCATTAGAAATAAAGTTGCATTCAGGCCCTATCCCCCACCATTAACTACCTAAGTGCTTGTTTCTAAGTCAAGTGTTTTCAATAGAATGTGCTTGCTATGAGGTTATTTTGCCTGGGGCTTATTCTCATGTTATTCTTGGATGTTTGCTGAATTTTTCCATTAATATCAGCTCTGCTATTTTTTCAGGAATGGGTATGAGGTCTCCTAAGATATTCATTGATCTTTTATGTATTGATGGCAGATTCTGTGTGTTGGGAGCAATATATGTAGGGCTGAGAGGCAGAAAGCATATTGGTTATGACTATGGATGGCTCCAGATTGGCAGTCTTGTTCTGCCACTGACGAGTTGTGTGACTCTGAGTCATTATCTGACCTCTGTGTGTACTATTTCCCTCACTTGCCAAGGGGAACTTCTTTCTGGGGCATCTGTTGGTTGGTATGAGGCCATTCAGCAGATCTAGCTGTCTGTGGCTGACAATGATTCTGACAGTAGCTCTGACTACCAGTGTATACTGTAGCCATATAGAGTGCATCAATAGTTTGCCTGCCACCCCCACTTAACTCCTAGGGTTTTCATGAAGATGTAAGGGACTAATATACACAAAACCTTTTCCTCAGTGCCCAACATACCCTAAGTATTCAATAAACTCAAGCAACTGTCATTATTTTAAAGGCATTGGCTAGAAGGCATAATAAAAGAATGGCTTTTGTAACTGTGTTAAGGGATATTTTCTACCACCCAACTCAGGCCCATCTGCAAGGGTCTATTAAAAGTATTTCTACGGTGCTGGACATATGGCTCAGCCGTTAAGAGTGCATACATAGAAGACTCAAGATCAGTTCCCCGCCCCCATTTTAGAACTGCCTATAATTCCAACTACTGAACACCTGACTACTTCTTCTAGATGTCTTCAGTCAAAGGTGCATATCTCCCGCACATATAATTTAAAATAGAACAAATGTTAAAAGTGTTTCTGTTATGACAATATGCATGTCACCTATTTACCTATATGGGGTTTTAAAGAAACACTCCTATTGGAATCCATTGATCTCTATTTTGCATGGCAGGTGATGAGGTTCTAAGTTAAGCCACCGTCTATGGCCACACGTCTAGTAAGAGGCAGAGATGGGGACAGATGGGGTCTGCTGCTGCAAATCCAGAACTATCCACTTCATGAAACATATACCCTGTAAATCACTTTTCTTTTAAGGAATATTCATCACAATCACATCTAGCAACAAACTGTACCTTTAATGCCGTGGAATCCCAACCAAAATTTCCAGAATAATGTCAATTAAAATATAATTATAATATCATGATAGACATTTAAATGTTGTCCCTTAGTTAACATCTGAGGTTCCAGCTTCTACTATTTCCAATCTTTTCTATTTTTTCACAGCAGTTTCCTATGTCAGGTTCTTCTTGCTCCCAAACTGGTAGAAAAGCATCAACTGTTTCCTTCACCCAGACTCAACTAGTGAAAAAGTTATTCATATCCACAGACACTTTTTGATGTCTGTTCTGGCTCTGTCATTTTTCCACAGTGCCTGTGACTTCACATTGCTTGCAGGATACAACCTAATGTCTTTCGTAGTAATTCCATTGTTGAGTTTAGAATGCTGGTGACCACAAGGGTCCTCTTCATTGCTTGACAGGCTCATCAATATATACATAACCACACAGGACATATATGCATATACACTCTCACATGTGAACATGCCACATGTGTGCATACGTCTATATACATACACATACATGACATACACATGCATACACATACATACAAACCTACAGCTTTTACCATTCTTGATGGTTATAATGGCTTATTCTTCATGCCTCTGTCTCCAAAGAGGAGAAAACCTTTTTGAGTTGTTCGTTTGTTTTGTTAAAAGATCTACTATGCAGATACCTCAGTAAAGGCAGATGAAAGGGGAAATTGTTTTTCTTATTTTTTTTTCACCAGTCAAAATTTATAGTGACACATTTTGATTACATGTGTAAGAAAAAAAGTGAGTATTATCTGCCAATAAAAATACAGGACCAAAAAAAATACAGGACCAATTTCCTTCTAAATATGAGTTTAGGGACAAAAACCAGCCATACACTGAACGGATAGGGTCAACAGAAAGTTGGATTGGAGGTTGTTTTATGTGCACCAACTCTGGAAACCCATTTATTGGAGAATGTTTCAGAGAAGAGAACTACTTCTGAATGATACTACTCCAAAATAATCCTGCATCAGGGGTATAGTCTGGGGATACTGAGAACCCAAGAAGGCACTTCTAACCACATATGCACACATCTCTCACCACCACTATCCCACCTTCTAGAAACACTGTGGGACACAGGGTGGCAGCTTTAGCTTGGGTAGATGGAGAGAACAGGTAGCAAGGTGGTTTAGATCAAGGGTACAAAGTCATAGTTCTCTCTTCAGTGGTTTCTAACAAGATTGCAAAGAGTTAGGGGAATTGGAACTGTGGAGCTCTTGCCTTTCTGGCTCTGAGTACTTGTTTTTTGTTGTTATTATTATCATTATTATAATATTGTTTGTGTGTTATGTGTGAGTGTAGGCACATGGTGCTACAGTGCATGTTTGGAGGTAGGATTACAACTTCATGGGGCTGTGTCTCTCATTCATCTTTATGTGGATTCTGGGAATTGAACTCAGATCACCAGGCTTGCAAGATAGCACCTTCAGCCACTGAGATATTTAGCCAGTTCTCCCCCAGTTACTTTTGCCTACTGTGAATATTTAAAATCAGTTTTACTATATGTTATTTCCTGTTTTCATTAACAGACAACATTGTATGTACTTACTTACTGTACACAACATTGTTTTTATGTACACATCATGGAATGATTAAACCCAGCTAATTGGCATGTTTTTTTCTTATGTAGTTTTCATTTTTGTCATAAGGAAACTTCTATAAGCATTTTTCAAGAATACAATGTATAATTGGCTGCAGTCACAGTGATGTACAAGGCCTTTTAGGGTTATTCCTAAAACTGAAATTTCCACCCTTGAACTACAACTTTCCAACGGCTGCTCTCTTCTCTGCTTCTGGAAAATCAGCTTGATCAGATAACACATTAATGAAATCCTACATCATTTGTCTTTTGATTCCTGGGTTATTGCACCCAATATAATGTCTTCCAGACTTATCCATGTTGTTAAAAATTACAGAAGGTCCTTTTTTTATAGCTGAATAGTCAATCTCTATTGGGACGAGTATTTTGAGGTAGAATAAAGCAAATGCATCATGTGCAAGTGGTGGCTGGTAAAGAGTAATCATCTCATCATAAAGCTAGTAACTTGGATTCTCTTTTACACACACTGAAGTGTGAGTATTTTCAGCAGCCATCTCCCAGACTGAAATATTTGTCAGTAGGAGTGAGATTCTAGAAGCCTGAGCCAATTACAACAAAGGCTTGCCTAAGTACAGCATTCCTGTTTCGTCCTCTGTGCCATAGTTTCTTGTTAACTGAAGAATTAATGCTGGACCTCAAGTCTCCTACATTATAATCAAGGAGTTCTTTGGGTATTAATAGGCTCTGAGTCATGCAGTTAAAAAATATGCAACCAATGTGTCTTATCCTAAGGAAGTAGAAGTGGTACTTAATAAATGAACGAAAGAAAATGCCCTTGAATCATTTGAACTTATCTAAGTTTTTGCTTCTCATTGTCCAACTCCAAAGCTCCTGAAAGGCCTTAAATTGCCATTAAAAGGGCCAGGGACAAGGTTCTCTGAAGAAAGAGAAGTGAGCATGACCTGAGGCTGCTCAGTTCTTTTGCAATGCCATCTCTACAGCATGTCTTCAGCTTAAGATCAAAATAGAAAGTCGTATGGAATGTCAGCAGTATTTTTTACTGTTTGGTTGTGAGGCTTATGGAGGTATAAGTCACAGATTTTCAAAACCAATAGAGAGAGACTTCAGGGGTGTCTGGTCTGTTTTCTTCACTTTACAGTCAATAAACCCAAGTGGTCTTTGTATAGTCATGCAGAGCAAAGGCTTAAAGAAATTCATGGGTTTCCAGGGTTTGGCACAAGTCTGACATACAGAAGTGCTCAATAAACCTTTGCTTACAGAGTTATTGGCTAGATGACAGGATAAGCATCATATATCATCTTGGTTGTGGAGATCTCTGCTTCCCTGGGTGTCTGTCCCATTGTCTCTCTTAAGACCTATTAAAACGTCAGAATTGGTCTTTGTTTTCAGACCAAAATCTCAAGTCTCCAAATGAACAGTTAGTCTGACTTAAAGGAAACTTTGGGTTGAAGCCTATAGGCTCATCTTTCCAGTCTTTAAGGGTGAGAACTTTTGCAGAACAGAAGACAGAGAACAAACAAAGTTGACATCTGTAGCCTCTCTGCCTACTTGGAAGAGTGAAGACTCCAGTTTCTGTCATGAATCTTATAGCAAAATACTATACACTGTAATTTTACCTCACAACCCCTCGATCCCTATTCTCAATCAACATTATGGGCAAACTTAAAAAGTTCCTTAAAATTGATCATAATCATTGTTAAACTTTTGAGTTGATATCAAAGACTGTTTGGAGGGAAGGTTAGATGGGATTAAAATCAAGTGGCAATTGTATAATTTTCTTTATTTGAACAAAGATCTTCTTTTATTTTTAATTATGTGTATATGTGTGTATGTCTGTGACCATGTCTGTGTCCATGTGTGTGCTCGTGTGTTGGGGGTGGGTGTCGTGCAAGTGCCTGCAGAGGCCAGGAGAGGTTGTCCTCTGGAGTTGGAGCTATAGGTGGTTGTGAGAAGCCCAACTTGAGTGCCATGAGAACTGACCTCTGGTCCTCTGCAAAAATAGTTTGCATTCATAACCATGGAGCCATCTCTCCAGCCCTTCATACGATTTTCTTACAATGTGATACATGACATGGAAGGTAAGCTACTGCCATGATGACCATGTGGTTTCTGCTGATGGAAAAATATTGAAGAGATGTAGAAGGATTCTAGTTTCTTTACTACTCACTGGTATAGCAATATGGTTGCTTTCATGGAGTCCTGGATGTATATAGGATTCTTCTGCAGAATTTTTATGAATCTACCTCTACCACTGAGCTGGCCATCCTAGGAGATAGGGCAGTGAACTATGGCAGGGCCAGGAAGCATGGCCAGATATTACAATGATATTGGATGTGGCACCAAAAGAGAGCCAAGGTATCTAGAATTTCTTGACTCCTGATCCTCAAACTCCTTCCCTTTAAAACAAAAGAGTGAAAATATAACACTGCCCAGAAAAGGAAGGAATTGCAGAATTGGCCTGAAGCCACTCAGACCCAAGACTTCTGCGTCTGTCTCCATGATTGTCAATCACCTTGTGCCCCAGCACCTGGTTTTGTAGGCTCCTTTATCTCTTTGTTGGAAGATGTGTTCCACCAGTTGCATGTGCTAATCCTTGATTTGCAGAGTCCAGCAGAAAGGCCTGCAGCCTACAAACAGCACAAAGGCCATCTTTGTCATTTAACTGACTTTCAAAAGTAATGCCCTATCACCAGGAGCTTATCAAAGCATTTGTTTTAAAAAAATGCCTTTTCTTCCCAGGGAAATTTCTTGTCAGCTTTTGGGAGAATATGGATTTGTAGTCCCCTTCCTACTCCAAAGAGTTGTCTATGGAATCTCTTACATTAATCCAGGTGGGTCTTCCCAGTGAGAAGTTCCAAGCTTTGGAGTTACATTTTGACAAACTCTCTTTATACTGGTTTTGACTGGTGTACTCTAATTCTACCTTGAAAACCCCATCTCCCTAAATGCAGTGGTTTTTCCAGACTTGCTGTACTACATTTCATTGGAGCATTTGGGTGTCATTCAAACATAAACACACACACACACACACACACACACACACACACACACACACACACACCTCCCCTCTCTCTTTCTTTCCAATGTTGTGCAAGAATGTAGTATCTAGAGGCTCTGTAACTATCTTAGAATCTCAGTGGGAATTTTGACAGGGATGAACTTTTTGTCCCATACAGTTTAATTTTACAATCCTCAAATCCCCAAACTCTTTCGCTTATTTAGAACTCTGGACAAGTGCGTTGACAAAAGCTAAAAGTACTTGCAGCACACACCAGAAGCCAATGTTTGTTGACCTGAAGATACATTTGTATCAAGGTCCTGTGGGCTCTGGCATGTACCCATTGATAGACCATCATCACTCTTTTTACTCCATGCCTCAGTAGTTGCAGCACATCCTGATTTGCATATACATCTGTCTCCTTTTCAGAGCTCCCCACTCTACCTCCAGCATCCTGCTGATGTCGATGCAGAATATATTTCAAGCAACAGCTCATACATCTCCACCCTGGGCATCTCCACGATAGCAGATGAATTAACTGGTCTTCCTTTTAACCTCCCCAAATCCAGTGTTTTATTCAAATCTTATTGTACTGCAGTAAAATTGTGTGTGCATTGCCTATCTCTCCTGCTCTGCTCTCTGAAGAGGATTTACTCATCTTTCCAACCTCACTGTATCCCCATGAGAACCTCTGTGATCAGAGTTCCTACATAACTGACTGAAAGTGAAATGTTACCATAACATCAGGAGACCAGCAGATCCATTAGCTTCTATGGGAGAATCAACAGATATTCAGGTTTTGTGAAATAAGGTAAGCTTTTAACCACACTCCAAAATTTTCAGCAAAGGATAAATGGGGCCGCATGTCTTCTCACGCACAATGAGGCCTCAAGCACCACAGAGGAGATTGCAAGTTACCTGATGGTTTTGATCATGCTGAGGCCCATTTCAACACAGCAATGGGCATGGTCCTGGCGGGGCTCGGGCAGTCCAGACACACAGTAGTAGCAGTCCCCCAGGATTTTAATGCGAAGACAGTGATGCTCCTAAAAGAAACAGAGTGGTAGGGAAAGGGCTGTGTCATCAGGAAGACCAGTTCTTCAGAAAGCTCAAGGAAAGATGCAAGTGATGTCAAGTATCTGTACTTCAGAGTCAGGAATCCCCCACCTTTGGAACATCCTTCTGCTGTTCATATAGTTTAATATCTGAAATGTTCTGCAAAGCCCTGGGCTTAGGCCACAGCTTGGTGCTTTTGTGAGGTGGTGGGAACTTGAAGAGGTACAGGCTAGTGGAATGGTCTTCTAGTCCCTAGGTGGGTGTACTCTTGATGTGAGACCACACTACCATGACCTCTTTCTGCTTCCCAGCCACCATGAGGTTAGTGGTTTGCTATGTCACCACAGACCAAAGCAGTAGGACAAGCAATTATTGTTTGAAACTAAAAACTGTGGCAAAACAAATATTTTCCTTATAAATTAATCAATGACCACAGGTATTGTGTTACAGTAAGGGAACACTGACTGACACTATTTCTTTGGATGAATGGTTGGAGTTGAGTAACCTCTTACAGACTTTCTAGAGCTGAGTCCTAGGGACCTATGACTTCATGGGTAGGAGGATCACCTTTGAAAGCAGGGTCTCAGGGCTAAAGAGAGGAGGTGTAAACAGAAAGGGCTCCACTGAGCTGGAAGCTCAGTAGGCACTTAAAATACCAAGCGGAAGCATGCTGATTTCCTAATCTAAGCATTTTGGTAACTATTTAATACTATTTAAATACCATCAGGTAGAATAAGAACTTGAACCACCTCTGATGCTTATCTGACTGAGTCAGATTTCCAGAACCTTTCTAACCTCCCAAGTAGGCACAGAGGGATCCTGTAAGATCAGTGCCATGCACACTCCCTGCTCCCAGGTAATTTTAGGAGTTTGTGGTTCCTGTCTATTGGCTGTTCAATATAGTTACCTTTTCATTAGAGAGCTATTGATGAAGTCTGATCAGTAAGAGGGGATGGGGATCTTCAATTTCTTCTTGAATCTCTAGAGTATCAAGAATGCCCTTAGAGATTACCTTGCCCACTGATGCTGGTATCTAGGCCTGTGAGCCCACAGGACCATTATTCAAAGACATCGAAGGGCTTGGGAGATTGTCGTAGGGCACATTTTCCCAACAAAATTTGTCAAGGAACTATAAAACATTTGTCAACAACCACCAAAAACAATAATGAGAATTCTTTCAGCTGGCAGCCTTGTCATAATACAAAACTTACAAAAATTAGAACTAAAAAAGAAAAATCCATTAACAAACATCCAAACAACAATGGGAATACTATCAGCCGGACTTGGAGTTGAACACTTGTAATCTTAGCACTCAGGAGATGGAGGCAGGAGAATCAGGATTTCAAGGTCATGCTTGTCTGCATACTGAATTGGAGGATAGTATGGCATAATTTGGACCACATCTCAAAAAGCCAAAAAAAAAAAAAAAAACACAAGAGGAGGAGGAAGAAGAGGAGGAAGAGGAAGAAAAGGAAGAAGAGAGGATTTAATTATAAAGAAAATACCTAAATAAATTAAGCATGATAAAAGTCACAATTTTGCTCTTATCTTTATTGCTACTCTTTTTCCAAGCTCATGCCCATAAGCTAAAATTTCTCAGTTTGAAAATCTAGATTCTGCATATGAGATAGAAAACACAGTATTTGTTTTTTTGTGAGTCTGCCTTGTTTTGTTTAACATAATGAACTCCAGTTCCATCCATTTTCCTCCAAATGTCATGGTTTCATTATTGTTTACAGTCAAATAAACTTCCACTGTGTTTGTGCCTCATTCTTATTCTCTCTCTCTCTCTCTCTCTCTCTCTCTCTCTCTCTCTCTCTCTCCTCTATCCCTCCCTCTCTGTCTCTGAATGTTTATTTATAGGACATGAATTTAATGAGGAGATAAGGGAAGGGAGAGACCCATTACTTTAGTTATATATATATATATATATATATATATATATATATATATATATATATATATATATCCCATTTTTGCCTGTGAAGGCAACTAATGTTTTAATCCCTTACTTTGATTTGCAGAAGACTGAGGCCAGAAGGAAAGGGCTGTTGATTTCAGGCATGGACAACCACTTGAGGGAGGGCATGGTGTGTGTGACTCAGGCTGGTGAGAATCTACTGCTACCAACCTGAGGTATAGAGCCGGCCTCCTTGTTGGCTATGGTGAGGAATGAAGGAAAGAGATTGGGCAGGATATGCTTTGGTCTAAGAATCTGTATTGTCTGTATTACTGGCAGGCTTGCTAGACTCATCACCTTGGATAACATCTTGAAAACACTGATAAGTGAGTTTTAGTTCTATATATGTATATATGACAAGGACAAAAGAATGCACCTTGTCCTTAATGCGTAAGAGAGGAAACACGGCTCTTAGCGGTGTCAATGACAGCTGATGCCTGGGAGGAGCTTTCTCTGTGTTCAACACGCTGCTTCATATCTTTCACTTTGAGGCTCACACACATAGGACAAGTAGCTATCACCTCTGCTCTATTTATAGGAAAGTCGTAGGATGAAACATATAGAAAATCAGAGATGAATTAGCTCAGTCTTCCCCACAGCAGGTGTGCTGCTCAACAACTCCCAGTCAGTGATATCCCCATGTATACTGAAGTGACAATGTTTTGGAAAGTCTAAGCGAGAAAAGGATGGAACAGTAAGTGCAAAGCATGCACCACATGCCAAAGGTGTGTTACACTCATCCTGTTCATTTCACATCATCTTTACAACTGCCTTCTGAGCTGTGACTCATATGGATGATCTTCAGGCTACAGGAGGCAAAGCCCATGCCATTATTGAGAGATAGGTAGGGAATTCAAGCCTATGACTGTCTGACTCTGGAGCTCAGTGAATGTTCTCCAGTAAATTTCAAGAATCATAGGACAGTACAGAATGGCAGATCCCCTGACAAAAATATATTTTGAGAAAAGATTGCATAAAATGACTTACTACCCCTTTGGGGAAGACACTGAACAATATTCACTTCTGGGGTCCATTTTTTTTTCTTGTAAACAAGAGGTAAAGCCGTCAGCTTTCTTCAAAATCTATAGGCTCTAAGTAAATGGGAATATCTCATTCATCTATCTATCTATCTATCTATCTATCTATCTATCTATCTATCTATTCATTATCTATCATCTATTTGTGTATATATATGCATATTTTATATACAAAAGTAAAATATATGGCATATGGTATATATTTCATACATATGTGTATACAAGGAAATAGGCTAATGTGCACACATCTATATGTATATATACATACATATATATATAGATACATGAAAAATGACTGACTCCTTATCTGCCAAGTTCTGTCAGTTTTCAGACACATTTTTCTTAACATGTTTGATGAGCTGTCAGATGACTTCATCAAATGTTCCAAATAAATTCTATCAGAAACTGCTTTAAAAGCTCACACTAGAGAAGACAGGCTGCTTTGGAAAATGATGTTTAAAATGTAAAGTAGGATAAGGTCCATCTTCCATTTAAAATCAGTCTTATTATATATAATCTTTCCTTCCCATCTCGATTGGCTTAATATCATAAAGATCTTGAAAATCCAAAGAGTTGATTAAATTACGTATGTAGATAGTAGATGAAAATTGGGGAATACATATCAAAGATAGTTATACATTTTTGGCAGGAGTTAACATTTTAGAAGTATATACAGTGCTATTATATATTTGATGTTTTGGGTATATTAAAAACAAGTGTTTATTTGAGTTACAGAAAAAAACAGTGCAAAATGAAAAAATTCTCAAAACTAATGTACTTTAAAAATAGACATAAAAATCATGACAAACTAACAATATTTTGTCTAATTTTATCTTATTGGAATCAGAGAGTGATGTGTGAATATATTGTCCTAGTAAAACTTAAACTATAGAGAAAGCTAAAGTCCCTTTGGATACCCATTTTCTGTCACACACCCAGTGCCCTGGGAGCCCAACTTCTAGCAATCTTTAGAGGGCGGGTGCATAGGTACACATACGCTCTGTGTTTCATGATCTTTGTCATGAATTTATCACACCATGTTTGGAGGTGTAAACTTGATTTTTTCCCTATATTATGTTATGTCAGATCATAGAGATGCCATCTCATTAGAAATTGATTGATCAGCTCTCCACAGTGTTTTTCCTTATTGTTAAAAAAGACTGATGTTGCTTCCCATTTTGGCAGAAGTTTAAGAAAGTTTTAAGATCTTAATGATGCCATTGGTATTACAATATAATATCCTTTCTTCATAGTAGTGTGGGTATACTCATATATACTTTTCCCCTGTTCCTACTTTGAATGAGGAAAAGTTAGGTAAGGGGTTTGTTATTTTAAAAGATCAGATACTAGAATTATCAAACGTTGTCGATTGCAATATCAATAGTTCAAACACTCTAAGCCTAGCAGCTTGAACCTTAAGGGCACTGTAGAACACACACTAAATGGAACTTTCATGGCCAACTTGAAAGGAATCCCTGCATTTCAATAATGCAGTGAAACAATGGGGCAGTGTAAGGTGTTTGGTGAGGTAGGTTCTCTCGGATGTCTCTGACTCAAATCCACGGGAAAATACCAACAGACGGCAACTTGAGTCTTAT
>CABHPR010134513.1:6691-39442 GCA_902168415.1 Peromyscus melanophrys | reverse complement strand
TGTGTGTGTGTGTGTGTGTGTGTGTGTGTGTGTGTGTGTGTGTGTGTTGCTTTTCAATTTTTGTTTGTGTATGTGGTCTGTGTATATGTGCACACATGTGCATGTGTGTGTGTGTGTGTAGGCACAAGGTCAATGCTGGGTGTCTTCCCCAATCACTCTCTGCCTTTATTTTATTTATTTGTTTGTTTATTTTGTGACAGTGTCTCTCACTGAACCAAAAGCTCGCCGATTTGGTGAGGCTGGCTGGCCAATGAACTTTGGAAATCTGCCTCATGGTCAGCTTTTTTATGTGATCCCAACTCAATCCTCATGCTTGCATGATGGACACTTTACCAACTGAGCCATCTTGTCAACCCCTGCCAAAATTCCATCCCTTCTCTCAGATCTCCCTTCAGAACTTTCATAATTTTTTTTTGAATTTATTTTATTTTATTTTACAATATAATTCAACTTTACATATCAGCCATAGATCCCCCCGTTATCCCTCCTGCCACCCCGCCCCCCTCTCCCCGGCCCACCGCCCATTTCCATCTCCTCCAGGGCAAAGATTCCCCTGAGGGTTGAGATCAATCTGGTGGACTCAGCCCAGGCAGGTCTAGTCCCCTCCTCCCAGGCTGAGCCAAGGGTCTCTACTAAGCCCCAGGTTTCAAACAGCCAATTCATGCACTGAGCACAGGACCCGGTCCAGCTGCCTGGATGCCTCCTAAACAGATCAAGCCAATCAACTGTCTCACCCATTCAGAGGGCCTGATCCAGTTGGGGGCCCCTCAGCCATTGGTTCACAGTTCATGTGTTTCCATTCGTTTGGCCACTTGTCCCTGTATTCCATCCATCCCTGGTCCCAACAACTCTAGCTCACATAAACCCTCCTCCTTCTCGCCAACTGGACTCCCGGAGCTCCACCCGGGGCCTGACCGTGGATATCTGCATCTAGTTCCCTCAGTCACTGGATGGGGTTTCTAGTATGACAATTAAGGTGTTTGGCCATCCTATCACTAGGGGAGGTCAGATCGGGCTATTTCTCGACTATTGCCAGCAGTCTATTGTGGGGGCATCTTTGTGGATTTCTGTGGGTCTCTCCAGCACTTTGCTCCTTCCTATTCTCTTGTGGTCTTCATTTATCATGAACATTCCTTGTGTTTCCTCTCTGTACTTGATCCAGTTGGGATCTCCCGCTCCCCCAAGTTCTCTTTCCCTCGCCCCTCATTACCCCCACTCACGTCCAGACTCATGTATTGTTACTATCCAGTTAGATTAGTGCATCATAAAACAATACTGTGGGTCAAGCACTCAGTTAGGTCCCAGAAATTTGTTTTAAAAAGATGATGTTTTCAATAGAATTTTTAGAGTAAACTGGAGTTCTGTAAGATTAACACTTTCCAACTTAGTCTCAGAATTATATGTAGCATATCTTATATCTCCACTCTTAAATGGCAAGCTCCTTGATTCACAGAGAGCTTTGTATTTCTCCACCACAACAACTTCTATAAATATGTGAATACTAGAGGGAGAAAGAATTAAGGGCCCAGAATCAGAAAATCAAGAGCCAGAAAATCTAGAGAGTTCCCTTTCCGCTGCACCTCCTTTATTCTCTCCTTCTTTCCAAATAAGTTTCTCTGCTATTCATGTCCTATTGTGGGAAATAACAGTGCTTCACATTTATATCCACTTCAATCTAAAGAGTCTAAAATGAAAACATTGTTCTTCAGTCAATCTGAAAGCATTGGAACTGAAATATAATTGGCCAGACTTAGGATGAGTAACTACCACACAGTTTACTGGGAGAACACATCACACACAGAATTGTGGCCACTGAGAACCTTTCCTGATTGTAGGGTGGGCAACGTTATTATGGGTCTTCAACATTCTACTAATGACAAGGGACTATGTTACTTTTCCTGCCGAAATATGAGCAATCATCTATTAACCATAGATAGCATATCAACAACAGAATAAAGAAATGATTCCATATAAGTCTAACTTGGAGTAATGAGTTTATTGGGGTTACTCACAAGGGCATGGGTGATTCAAAAGCAGTTGCATCACCCCTATGTGGGGGATAACTCACAAAAGCTGTATTCTTGGAGTTCCCTGCACAACCAACATGCAGTCTGCTTCACTAGGGATTTTTTTTTTCTTTACTGTTTTACAACCTTGGGGAAGGATCTTGTGGATCTGGTAAGTTTTATGAGTTTCTTGAGTCTTGCAAGTTTTATTGTCTTTCTGAGTCCTAGGAGTCTCCTTCCCCCTCCAGGAGGGGATGTGTCGATTTGGAAGAAATGGCTTCACCACACCAGGTCAGCAGCATGGTTCCTTCTAGCTGCCAGGAAAGTGCTGAGCCATGAGCAAAGGCTTTGAGTTAATGGTTATTGATCACCACAGCTGTTTTGCTCTACAGAACAGTCTTTACTCCATGTGAGTGAGTAGTCCTCCACTCCTCATTCCATCTTTGCAGTCTTTCCATGCATCATTCATATATGGGCGTGGGGGTGAAGTAGGAGGTGGTTTTAAGAAAAGACAAACATGGATTTGAATCTAGCTTTAAGTCCTTTTCTAGGTGGCTCTGAGTTTAACATCTAATTTCTGTGAACATTCATCAGTCAAAGATTAGACTCCTTACATCTTAAGGTTGTGGCCAGAAAATCAAACTACCTATGAAAGTATGGGGTCCACTGGTTGACTTAGTAGGGCATCAAAGGTGTTAGTTGAGGATGATGGTTGACTCTTGGACCATTTGTGCCACATCCTGAGTTTAACAGCAGTAGATACTCTGAGTCTAATAGTACGGGTTTTCTTTCTTGTGATTTGTGTTCCTATTTAGATTTCATCCTTGAGCAATATTTGCTTTAAATACTCCTCCTTATTCAAAGAGAGGCCACCACCCTGTGCTCATTTGCATACAATTAACATTTTCAGAGACATTCCAGAAAGAAGAAATCAATCACCATGACAGCGTACCACACCTTTGATCCAGCCTTGAGATGTAGGGGAGCCACATGGGGATATTTTGTCTCATGAATCTAAACAGAGCTGGTACTGGATGCAACTGTAGTCATATTTTTAAAGCAGTAGTAAAATAGAGAAGAAGAAAAATAAATACATATATTTTAAATGTCCCAGGGCTAACACAGCCTAGTTAACTGGATTTGAGTGTTGGTCCATTGACTGGACTTCTACATCCTTCCTCTTGTATAAGGCACACTCAAGATAGATTGGTCATCTTAATTTAATCTATATTTAATCTATATTATAGATCTTAATCTATATTATAAGAAAGGGGAATTTAATCTATATTATAAGAAAGGGAAGCAATCTAAGAATACTTTCATAGAAATCTTGGAACAAAATCTTCTAGACTCTGTTCCTTAATATTTTGCCTATGCCTCATTTGAAGGAAATGTTATCAGAATAGTTTCTTTGGAAGAGGTTTTGTTTTGTTTTGTTTTGTTTTTAGCTCTCCACAGAATATGACCCATTTTTTTCTTAGAAACAAAGCTTATTTCTTTTCTCACTTCTTTTTTGTTGGTAACATCATACTTAGCTAAATCTGAGCATAGTGGTAGTGAATACAATGGTATAAGCAGGTTCAGAAACAATAATTCCTGCCTCATGGTAAAGAGAGGACTTGGCTAATAGAGCAGATGTGAGGGGTAGACTGAAAAGGACCAGAAATCTATGAGCGTTGAGCACACTGAGATCCTCCCTCAGAAGAGCATACCAGTGAATCAGTGCAGTGGGCGGCTACTCTAATGCAATATGTCATTTCATTCTGTAAATTATTTATGAAAGCCCCCAAATTACAAGTTGATCTTTAAACAAAAATAGAAATTATTCTTGATTAGTGGTTGGAATCTCTAAAGTTGAGTCGGAGACTAAGTGAAGACTCTGCTTCTAGACAAGAAGCTTGGCATAAGGTAAAATGACCATTTCATTTACTCCAGAACACTGAGCTCTCCTTCCCTAGACCGTGTGCTTCTTGACTTAGCAAAGGGCAGCTTTTCAGTGCCACCCCCATGTCATCATAATCGGAGCCACTGGCCAATTTATCTCCATTTACCTAACTCTCCTCCTTTTCCTTACAGAAAAGGATCTGTCTCTTACAGATCTCTGCAACAGTCCCTTAACTCTCTGCCAAACTGAATCTTCTAAAATAGAAACCGTCCTAGTTCATACCTATATGACTTATATATTTGGTTAAGTGATTGTCTCCCCTCAAATCTGTTTCCACTTAAACCTCAGCAGATGATCTTATAAGGTCAGGTCTTTTCAGATGTCCTCAAGTGAAGATGAATTCATACTGTAGCAGAGTGGACCCTCCTTTGACTGGTGCCCTTATCTCAGGAAGGACAAATAGATAGAAACCCAAAAGCAAAAGGGGGACTTCAACAAGGAAAGGACCACATAAAAACAAAAGCATTGTTGGGAGAAAGGCGCCTACAGGGATGGCTGGCAGCCAGAGGAAGCCAGTGACATCAACCTGCTCCCAGGGAGACCCCTCCCCCCAAAGGTAGGGTTTGAATAGAATCTTTCCCCTTTGAATTGTATGGTGAAATTTAATCTATATTATAAGATACTAAGAAGCAAAATAATAACTATGACCTTTAAAGTAAGGTTAAGGCTTTGTCCTCATTGATAGATTAATCATTTCATGTCATTACTACAAAATTTATTAGTAGATTATATCAACAATGCTTCTGCTACTAAAACAGCTTGGCTAAGTCTCTTGCCCACACTCATTCTTTTGCCATATGACAGTCTGTTGCCCTTTGGATTCTTTTTATTATTATTATTGTTTTTTATTTTTAGGTTTTAGTTTTTTGTTTTTCAAATTATATTATTTATTTTGCCTCCCTATTGCAGTTTCCCCTCCCCCTCTCCTTCCATTTCTTCCCCTCACCTCCCCTCTGCCCACCCCCCAGTTCACTCCCCCTCTGTTTCTATTCGGAAAGGGGCAGGCCTCTCATGATAAACATGGCATATTAAGTTGCCGCAGGACTAAGCACCTCCCCTTGTATTAAGACTGGACAAGGCTGCCCAGTATGAGGAATAGGGTCCCAAAAGCCAGCCAAAGCATTATGGACATCCCCTGTTCCCACTATTAGAAATCTCAAAAGAAAACCAAGCTACACAACTGTCACATAGATGTAGAGGGCCTAGTACAGTCCCTTGCAGGCTCCCTGGTTGTTGGTTCAGACTCTGTGAGCTCCTGTGATCCCAGCTTACTTGATTCTGTGGGTTTTCTTGTGATGTCCTTGACCCCTCTGGCTCCTATAGTCCTTCCTTTCTCTCTTCAGCAGGATTCCCTGAGATCTGCTTAAAGTTTGGCTGGAGGTCTCTGCATCTGTTTCCATCAGTTGCTGGATGAAGCCTCTCTGATGACAACTAGGTTAGGCACCAATCTAGTCACAGGAGATACACTCCCTTGGTAATCTTGACCTTAGACATTAGTGTTTATTCTCTGAATTATATGTACCATACATCTCCACCATTCAGTGACAAGCTCCTTGATCTATGCAGTACTATGTATTTTTCCTCTTGTAATATCTACCCTGGTATTTAATCATTTAGTTACTCTACTGATGAGTACAATGATGATTGAGTTAAAGACTATCTCCCACAAAGCTTCTTCTCCAAATATGTGAATATCTTTGGTGAGTATAGAAGATTCATTTCCCTTCCCTCTTTCACCAAATGGATGCCTGATTTTTCAAAAGCCTGCATAGCCAGCAGAGGGTGTTCTTACAGGTCTCTCTACTTCATCAATTCATCTTCCTTCCTTCGTGTTGTCTAACAGAGTTTGCAGTTCAGCTCAACAGAAGACACATCTATCACACACTGTTAACATGTAAATATTTTGTCTTGATTCCCAAATACCTCAAAGTATTTTAATTATTGCATATATGATTTTGTAAAATGTAAAAGACCTAATGCTGATTTCTGGCCTCATGTCAATAATACATTATTGCAGTCATCATTGTCCATTAGCCAACTAGACTGCAAGCAAGAAGGCAGCATGAAGATGATCTGCTGCCTGCCCCGTATGCAACAACAATGCCTGCCATAAACTCCTTCATCGATACAATAAATTCGAGAAGCAACAGTTTGTCAGATACATGACTGAGTAGTAGATGATACTGCATAATAGATTATAGAATAATAGGAAAAGATCATGAGAGTCCCAAGTGATCCATTACATACAAGAAAAGAATGCTTTCTAAATTTCATTTCACAGAGTCTACAGATGTGTGTAGTCACTTGAGATCACCAATTACTCCGTCTGGGGACAATCACCTAACCTCTCTTTGCCTGGATCCCCATATCCAGGAAACAGTGACAATAAACACATCTGCCTCACCAGTCCTGGAGATCTAATGAGATGGTTACGTATAGAGCCTGACACATAGTAAGTGCCTTGTTTAGATCCATCTTGTTAGTGTTGAGTTCAGTGGTTTGGTTTGGATTTGATTAGATTGGTTTGGAGTTGAGTTTTGGAGGCAGAGTCTTACTCTATAGCCTAAACTGACTTGGATCTCTGTCATCCAGGCTGGCCTTGAACTCATGATAATACTGTTACTTCTTCAGCTTCCTGAGTGCGGGGATTACAGATGTGAGCCACTACACCCAGTTTACATATTTTCTTGAAACAAGAAAACATGTTCCACAGAAAACAAAGTCATCAGCCTGTCATACACTGAATTGATTTTAAGTAAGCATAAAGAGATACAAATTGAGATGTTCACCATGCAGAAAAATAGAAAGCTCAAAGAAAATTAGATTGTATCTTAGGCTATGAAGGTTAACTCATGCTTGTGGCCTGAAACAATAGAAAAAAAAAGTAATGAATGAGTGAGTATTGCATGCAATGTCTGGGTAAGCTTGATTGAGAATGATATTTCATGGTTTTCATGTGTAAATTAGAAAGGTGTTTTTTATAATTGTTCTACTTCTTAGTGGAAAATTGGACCCAAGTTCGTAGTTAAACATTGAAGAGGAAAAGTAATGATTCAGCTCATTAACCAGTTGGTTTTCACATCCAGGTGCTCTAAATCCCAACCCTTGGGAGGGAGGGGCAGGCAGATCTCTGTGAGTTTGAGGATGTGCTCATCTACATAGCTAGTTCAGGACAGACAAGGCTATGTAAAGAGACCCTGTTTCAAAAAGTAAACAAAAAAAAGGAGGTGTAAGGGAAAAAGGAGAGAAGGTCAGATTGAAAGGAGGGAGCTGCAGACATCAAGAGTTTACTGTAGGAGCACGTTCTCGGGACATTTGTGAAGGGAAAGCTGGAAAGAAGCTGACCTCTGCTGCCCCTGTGGTACTCCTTTGCAGCTCTGGCCTTGCCAATTTAGAGGCAGTAAAGGAAATGTGCAGTCCGGCAGCTTGTTTGACTAGATGGACTGGCTATAAATAACTTCTGTCTGACCTTCTTTCTTAACCTAGAACATGGATTTAGTACTCTCTACTTCTCTAACTTGTGCTGGCAATAAAATGGGACAATAAATAGAAAGATAATTTTAAGTGTAAATGCACTACAGACATTATTTTAAAAATCATTGCTAACAACAATTATTGTTATTTTGTGTTGTGTTTAACAATGCTATATAATCTCCTAATGGTGAATGGTGCAACCAAAAGGCTGCATATTTGAATCTTAACTATTCTTTCAACCTCTAAATTAGGTACTCCAAATGCTACTAAAATATGACATTCTTGAATTAATGTGAAAAGTTCAACTCAATATAAAGTTATATCCTTTTTAACTTTAGTGAATGTGTATATAAGCTTTATATCAATGAATATAAATATACTAGAATTATAAAATTGAATTGGAAATTAAGAATTTACTCTATCAGGGTTGGTGTTGAGAAAGCCTCCTGAAATCTGTACCACAGCATAGTTCCAGGCAGGTAGCTATGGAAATGGCTACATATTGCTATTTGAAATAGGTGAGAGTTTTTCACATCTGACTACACACAGCCATACCTTAGACGGTTTTCTAATGTAATGCAGCTTCTAACACTAACAAAATGAAATATAGTTTGTCTTCTCAGAGGTGGGCTTTCATGAAGATAATGAAGGTCAGGCTGGAGGGCCCCTCACTGGAAAAGTTCCTTTGAGGCCTCAGAAAGGCTGCTGGAAGTTAGTAACTACTGTTTTCAGTTTCTATTCCTGCATCTCCTCCAACATACTGAAGTCTCAGGAGCCACCTGGCCTGGAATGAGCTATTGCTTCCATAGAGTAGATGGCATCCTCTTTCCCAACACACCTTCAGTACCAAAGCCTTCACTTTGTAATGCACAAGTTTTTATCTCTCCTAAGAAGCCTGGGGGCTTAAAAACCAATGCATTCTGAATGTCTCCCCTGATTTTCTTGGGAAGAGAAAAACTGATGATATAGAGGTCATTTTTTGTACAAGCATTTGCAGGTATCCAAAAATATACATGGCCTTTCATCATATTAGAGCAATAGTTGGTGGCTTTTTATAACTCATCCCTGTCCCCTAACACCAAATACAGCATGCATTTTTAATTATTTCTTTTAATTTTAAGATTATAATATAATAACATAATTCCCCCTTCTCTTTAGTCCTTCCAAACTCTCCCATATACCATTCCACCCTGGCTTCTCTCAAATTAATGTACTCTTTTCATTAATTGTTGCTATACACATATAGATGACAGATAAATAGATGGAGACAGACAGACAGCTAGATAGATGCATACATACATCATACACACATACATACATATTCCTAAATAATACCTGCTCAGTCTATATAATGTTACTTGTGTCTATGTTCTTGGGGCTGACCAGTTGGTGAGCTCTTCCTTGAAGAAGACTATTTCTCCTGCTCTCAGCTTTCCTTAGTGGCTTTTAGTTCTTTGTAAGAATGAGGCCTTGTAGTTTCTTACCCCATTCTCTTTGGCGTGTTTATTGATGATGTCCTTGTTCAGCTGATGTTTAAGTAGCCATGTTGGTGAGACTTTATGAGTGTAGCTTCCTGTGGATTCTAGTCCCAGTGGATAATTCTACAAAACACTCCCATACCTAAGGCTCAAGGAACATGGCAGAAGACAGGGCAGAACATTGTAAGAACCAGAGGATCCTGGAGTTTGCTGTATGAATGTGTCTCTTAATAATGTAGCACATATTTTAAGGGTTTCTGACGTATTAAAGGAGTTTCTCATTATCGAAGGAAACATCCAATAGCTAAGGTTAAGTTTGGTGGAACCTGTGAATCACAATCTTCTATGTAAGAACTTCACAGGACAGTTTTCTTTCTGAGTGAACTTACACCACACAAAAACAACTGAATTGATAAGTTGACAGCAGGGTCCCATAAACCCAATTTTCATTCCCACAGCTGCATCCTAGGAGCTGTATAGTCTTAGATAAAAGGGTATATACCATTATGCACTTTACCTTCCTTACTTGTTGAGTTAGAATGTACCAATCCAACTTATTGAATACTGTGAAACATTGGAAATAAATGCTCATACTGGGACTATCTGAGAGATTGTTGTCATTAGATACCCTCTTCCCTGCTCCCAGGGGTGTCCTGGTATCCCCACAATTCCCAGAGTGGCAGGGATGTTTCTGTACCCTCTTTCACAGAGGCCACATGCTGCTCAGGAGGCAGGGCTACAATGTTCACCTGGAAGCACAGTCGGAGCCTGGTGTACATCAGAGGTAATTACTATTTAGTGGGGGAAATTGAATTGAATAGTCAAATAGAGTCAAATATGCATGCTCTTTTGGTGTCTATTGGAATGGTGGAAATATGTGTGGTGTGACATTTGCAAATACATAATCAGAAGGACTTCCAGGGCATGCATAATTTGTAAGGATGTGGTGAATTTTTGAGAGGATTTTTGAGAGAACTGATGAAATTTTAAAATGCCTTTCTTTCTTCCCCTCTCACCTCTGCCACCATTAAAAAAGAAGACGGCACAATTCTTGTCCACTGGCCTTGGAGGTGAATGAAATCCTGTCTTAGGAGATCCGTTGTCCTTCTCTAGACCTTGTGTACTAGTTTCCCGGATGGATTATGAAGGACAAAGATTGGCAAGCCCCTACTACCACAATTAGTTACAGAGTCCTATTGCCTTTCACATCTACCCTAACAAAATGTGGACACTAGCCACTTTGTGGTAGCCATAGAGATTGTCACTGGATCCCATGGAGTTACTGACAAAAATCAGAAGTAGCTGAAACACAGTCTCCATTTAACGTCTTCTCAGTCTTGCAGGAGTACATCTAGTTGGCCAAAACACAAAGTCACACCCAGAGATGAGCAGATTAGGAACATGAAATCATGATCCTTTCTCTCAAGGAAGCATCCCTTTTGCAATTGTTTGTATCTCTTTGGTAAATTTCTTCAGTTTCGAACCAGTATAATCATCTATAAAACAAGACAGTAATACCCACTTACTTATATGTACCCATAAAGTACCACTCTCTCCATATAGATAGATACAAATGTAGATACAGATATATTTATAAATATGTGTATACATATAATGTGAATATGCATATATTTTTCCATTATTTATCTGTTATACTTGCTAAAGCAAGAAGCATAACCCAAACACAAATGCATGTTGTAGGTATTTCTCAAGCAGAGTTGTTATGTAAATGTTTGCAAATAATCTACTCTATTTGGTTAAATTTCTATTGTCCGTGATCCCCTTCCCAACACTGATACTGAATGAAAAGCCTGGCTTGCCTCCCCACTAGCTGCAGATTCACAGGAAGAGAGACAGTATTTGTTCTGATTCATTCACAAAGACAGAAATGAAACAGAATCCTCTAATACTAACCATTATTTTTCATTCATTTTTTAAAGCTCAAAGTGTGAAAGCAAAGAAACGTGGAAAAGGAACAAAGAAAAAGAAGGAGTGAGCATTTATAGAGCCCTCGGTCTATGTCATGACTCAGATTTGTCCTCATTACATAGAACCCTCGATGGGAGGCCGGATATCATTCCCATTTTAGAGACAAAACTATATATGCCACTCCACTGTAAAATAAATTGAAACCAGTCTGTCTTAGTCCGGAACAAAATTGATTTCTTCTCCTAGGTAGCATGAAGATCAGGGTGGCAAATATATTGAGCCGCATTCCTGTGGTTTCCTAAATGCTCACAAGAAAAAAAAAATCATTTTTCATTTAAAATGAACAAAGCTTTTTCACACTGACTAGAAAACTGGTCTATAAATATGAATTGGCCCCTGGGAAAATATCACCAGCTCCACTGGATGATTGAAACGTCATTTTTCAGGTTCATGAAGCTGTTCCTAAACAGATGTTGTGGGCCTTTTAAATGTTTTTTAATGTTGCCTTATTTCCAGTTTCATTAGTTATCACCTCACCAGTTTTTTTTCTTTCTCCTGACAAGCCAAATGAATTGCAGTCTGTGTTTGATCTGTGTCCCTGTGCCTCTGTGAGTGTGTGTTTTTAGACGTTTATTGTGAATTGATCCCAGCTCTGTTGATAAGCGGAATACAAATGTATGGCAGAACACATGAGATAAGAGATGGCAATAGATTGTGGGCATTTATTCACCTGTACTACTTAAATACAGTGGAACCTCTGTACTCCTGAAATGGGAAGAAGCTTCTTTTCTTAACAACTGAACAGACCAGTAAACAGACACAGAGATCAGCCGTTCTCGTGTTTGTCCACGGGACCACAGGCAATGTTTCAGTACCACATGAATCTGACAAGGTTTCCAAGTCTCTCTCCATAAACTGGATCTTCTCAACTGATCCATGCCTGTCTACCTTGCAAAGTCATCCACTACCTTATGCATGAGCATAAAGCAAAGGAAATCATTCAGTTAGGAGCAGGAAGATCCATGTGTTTGAAGGACAGTTGTAGCATGAATCTTAAAAGTTCTTATTAATAAAAACAAACCTGGCCAGGCGGTGGTGGCACATGCCTTTAATCCCAGCACTCGAGAGGCAAAGGCAGGCAGATCTTTGTGAGTTCGAGGCCAGCCTGGTCTACAGAGCAAGATCCAGGAAAGGTACCAAAACTACACAGAGAAACCCTGTCTCGAAAAACCAAAAAATAAATAAATAAATAAATAAAAATAAAATAAAATAAAATCAAACCTGAGCCAGGTATTGGGGTGAACACTGAAAGATCAGAGAGACAGAACAAGCCACAGCTAACTTCACCTGGGCAACTTCTCAGCTGGTCATGTTTCCTCAGACTGGAAGCTTCTGTGTCCTCATCCCAATGGCTATCAGCTGAACTGCTGCTCGAAAGCCTGAAGCTTAACCAGCTAAAAGCTTCTAGTTTCTGGTCCTCACGCCTTATATATCTTTCTGCTTTCTGCCTCACTCCCTAGGATTAAAGGCTAGCTTTCTAGGATTAAAGGCGAGAGTCACCATGTTTGGCTGTATCCTTGAACAAATGGATTTCTGCCTCTGGAATGCTAGGATTAAAGGCGTGTGCTACCACTGCCTATCCTAAGTATCTAGTGGCTTTTCTGTTCTCTGACCCCAGATAAGTTTATTAGGGTACACAATATTTTGGGGAACACAATACCACCACAGATAGTCTCCAAAAGCCTAAGCTATAGGAAATGGGGCAGAAGTGGGCACGTTTGTCTTGTTAGCTTGGAATGATTGTTATTGATCTCATGGAGCTATTGAATTTGTGAGTTGAAATCCAAGAACAGAGATTAAATAAAAATACAACCTCTGGAACAGGTAGACTGTACTTGGCATTTATCTGGAAGCAATTAAGGAAGGAGGTACAGACAAAGGAGAGGGAAGGGCTTCTGCATCAAGCTCTGGTATTTCCCAACATTTAAGAGGTGATCAGAGGGAAAAGAATGAATGAGGGAAGGAATTAAAACTGTGAATTACAACAATAACAATAATTGAAAACAAGACACCTGGTAGTAACATACCCAGAAGTCCAGGGCATCTAAAAAGTTGGAAAGGATGGTGCCCTGGAGTCATGGTGGGAAGCTGTGAACAACTCTTCTAGTCTCTGCTGTTGAAAAGTGAAGAATCATCAAACGCCACAAGTGACCCATTTCTCCTTAATGTTCAGTAACATAAAGAGACATATAAGAGAGTAGGCTGTGTGACAGCATCGCATGACACTCCAAAACAGAAAAAGAAAATAATTTGTGGTGTTAGGAATCCTGGGTCCTTGACAATGTAAAGTATTTCAGTTTTAATATCTATTAGCTTTGTATCTCTTTGGAACTCAGGATATGTGGCTCACTGTACTGACTTTGATCCTAATGTCATTAATATCTTATTACAGCCAATTTCAAGATAGAGTACAGTGTATAGTGTACCTACTGTGATCCCCAGTGCAGAGCACAGTGCTGCAAACTCCTTCCTGATTGTACATTCACCAAATAGCAGTCTATCAGATACATAAATGAGTGGTGTACAAGCCTGCACAAAGGATTATAGAATCCTTAGACATACCATGACAGGACCTGGTCCTCCACTATACCAAAGGGAAGGAGGACCACACAAAGCAATAGAAACCAGGCTCACATCTACACATTGCCATTTACTTGTTCTGAGTTGTTAGAACAACCACCTAACCTCTAGGTGGCTTGATTTGCACATCTGAAAAACAATGACGTGAGCTTATCTTCCACATCATTTGCTGTGAGGACAGAGATGATTCATGGTCAGAGCATAACAGACAGTAAGTGCCCAAAAAGAATCTTATTGATGCTGATTTTGTATGATGGCAATACTATCTTGAGTATTAGCTTTTTTAGTTAAACAATGCACTTACTTGAGGTGATATTTTGTATATGCTCTAACAAATCAAGCTTGCCTGAAAATCAGAGGGCAAAGCCATCCACTAGTTAGCCATAGAGGCCAGGCAGTGGTGGCACACACCCTTAATCCTGGCACTTGGGATCTCATGACTTTGCTCCCAGTACTTGGGAGGCACATACTCCTTTAATCCCAGCACTAGGTAGGTTGAGACAGGAAGTGATATGGCTGGGTCGAGAAAAGAATATAAGATGGGAGGAGACAGGAGCTCAGGCCTTTGGGCTGAGGAGTTGGTGAGGTGAGAGGTGGCTGTGGCTTGTTCCTTTGTCTCTCTGACCTTTCAGCATTTACTCTGATATTTGGCTCTGGGTTTTTATTAAGACCAACTAGGATTTGTGCTACATTTACTCCTTCAGAGGTTCTGCTTAGCTTTCAGGATGAAGTTCATGCTCCCCAGCTCACTTCACAAGCACTGTGATAACTTTGCCTCTGACCAACTCTACATAAAGATGCTTAAATCACCAAGGGTGCATCATCTCTCAAACACTGCTTCACTCATGTAACTCCACACATCTAAACCCCACTTACTCCCGCAAACTCAACTCCAGGATTCCATTTTCCCAGAAGCATTTACTTGCTAGGAAAGATATCCTTAGTGAGGTCTGTACTGTCTCAACCCTTCTACTCATCACTGCATTTCCAATCTCAAATAACCATGCTCAAGTTCCTGGGACTCTGTAAGGGCAACAATCTTCCATTTAAATAAGTCTCATCATGCTGAAGACAGCTTTGAAAAAAGTATTTGATGAGTGGAATAATTAGTGTAACACTCCCAATTAACATGGCAACTGTTAATCCCACCAGGAGAGAATAAGACTATTAACACATTTCTTGAGCCAAATTTGAAGCAAGCTTTATTAAATACTGGCTAGGACAGTAGACACTGTCCAGGTCCATACCCAGAATTCCCAGAGTCTGGAGGTGAATTACATTAGTCAGGGACTTATAAAAGCAAAACCCACAAGGCTATGTACTTCTCTCACTTTCATCCAATCAGGGGCAAGCTTACATCCTGACTTACTTCTTGCCTATGTACCTCCTGCCTATTTGTGATCAAGCACATCCAGACAAGCTGGAGCAACCAAGCTTGTTTACAGAAGAGAAAACACAAGGATTGTTATCTTTCATGAACAACAGCCCCTAGCATTCCAGGAAGTTGACTGTCCTTGGGCAGGTGGGGCTTACAGGTTAGAGACATTTTTGCTTTATATTTCTTTTAAGCATAGTAACATAATGTTAGCCCTCACACAACCTGCCTGAGTCAGCAAGAAAACTTTCCTTGCTCTTCTGCTGTATACCTGACTCCTGCTAAGCCTATAGATAGTTAAGAGCCACTGAACTTCGACCTCAAAGAACATAACAACTAAATGTTGTTGCATCCACACAAATTATTCAAAACATCCCTCTTATTTTCATCTCTTTTGTTTGTTTGGTTGGTTTGTTTTTCGAGACAGGGTTTCTCTATGTAGCTTTGTGCCTTTCCTGGATCTTGCTCTGTAGACCAGGCTGGCCTCGAACTCACAAAGATCCGCCTGCCTCTGCCTCCCAAGTGCTGGGATTAAAGGCGTGCTCTACCACCACCCTGCTTCTTTTCATCTCTTACAACCAATCTGTCCTGCCCAATCCATGCCTCAAGTCTCTGCCACTCTTCCTTGATGTTCATAGTAACTTTGCCCCTACTTGCATTCTTTATTTCTCTGAAGGCAGCTATTCTCCAAAGAGAAGGAAGAGGAGAGCAGCCTGAAAAAAGAAGTGAAGAAATAGCTTACATTTTCAATCTTCCAATGGCTTTCTACCATCATTGGTAATTCCAACTGGGGAAACCAAATGGAAACCATCAAAGGAGCGAACATATAAGTGAGATGCCTTAGAAAGCTGCATGGATTTTGAAGGATTAAACGAAAAGAACATAAGTCACCAATCAAGGGACTGTTTTGAAATTCAGAGGTGTCATTTCATTGTCTCTGCTGTAGGGACCTTTTAATCATATTTAAGGAGCAAAACTCAAGATATTCAGATCCAAAATTAAGAGGAATACCTTGGTCCAGTCCTGCAATCTCAACTACTTTGGAGATTAATGTTCAGGATCACAAGTTCAAAGTCAGTCTGAGTTACAGAGTAAGCTCAGGGCTATGCTTTTTATAGGCTTAATGACTCTCCAAGACAAGGGTTCTCAACCTCTGGGACCAAATGACCCTTTCACCAGGTTTGCCTAAAGCCATCAGAAAACAGATATTACAATTCATTCAGACATTACAATTCATAACAGTAGGGGGAAGGCGGGGGTGGGGGTGGGAGGAGGGAGGACAGGGGAATCTGTGGCTGATATGTAAAATTAAATTAATTATAAAATAAAAATATTAAAAAATTGCTCAAGAGAACTATTATGAAAATTAAATGTAAACATACTTTTCTTGCTTTTGTTTACTGGTTCTATCCTAGTCTGTTTATTTTTTATTAAAAATGTTTTTTTCATACCCTATAAAAAAAACAATTCATAACAGTAGCAAAATTAAAGTTATGAAATAGCATGAAAATAATTTTATGGTTGAGAATCACATCTCCCTGAGAATGGGAGTGTGATCTAAGGGAAAGCTCTGTGCTTGATGATGATTGGGAGACAGGAAGAAGCCTGTGGAATTTGAGTGTGGTAGAGAATTTCTTGTCCCACATAAAAGTAACTTAAAGGCCTCAGTTGCTGACAGTCAATGGCCACCAAAGCTACCCAAGGGCTTTGAGATCTCTGCCTCATGCACTCAAAGAACGACAGTCATAGAGAGTGAAGGTTGAGTTTTAGGGAGAAGTTAGACAATTTAGGTGGTGATGTTATTGCAGAAAGGCGGCAAACAGAGCTGCCGGGGCTGTAGTCCAGGTGGTTGATACCTAGGAAGACTAATGAAGTATCTGATCACACAGGTAGCTGTGCTCAATTGATTGCTTTTTAAAGGGACAAGCAAGAGGACAAGAAACCAGAACATGGCTCCGGAACTCTACATAATTCTGACATTCTGGCCTTCTGTCAGGACGGAACTGCCAATAGAACCAGGACATTCCTGACTTCTGGCCAAGACACATCTGTCTGGTTTTGGGTGTCTCCACTCTAGCTACCTGGTTGTGTGGGCTTGAACAGCAGATGTATGCCACAAAATGCAGCAGAGGGGAGGAAGTAGGCAGTACCAGGTGTGGTAAATGAGAGGGACTCCTTGTCTGTAGAAAATGTAATAATGCCGGGTGGTGGTGGCGCACACCTTTAATCCTAGCACTTGGGAGGCAGAGCCAGGCGGATCTCTGTGAGTTCGAGGCCAGCCTGGTCTACAAAGCAAGTTCCAGAAAAGGCGCAAAGCTGCACAAAAAAACCCTGTCTCGAAAAACCAAAAAAAAAAAAAAAAAAAAAAGAAAAAGAAAATGTAATAATAAAAAAGACTGAATGATGTGCTGTTTTTCTTGACACTGCACTGGTAGTTTTGAACAGTGAAAAAACATTCTTCTTCATGTCCCAGAGCTATGCTCAGTAGAGGACCCGCATAGTACCCATCCCCTCCTGCTCCCCATCTGCTTGATGTTAGCATTTCTCATATGCAATGATCCTGACACAAGCCCTACCTTCTAAGGCTTAGGATACCCATAGAAACCGCAGTTAAAGTACTGCTGCCAAACAGTGACAACTCTAACAATAAAATGAAGGCAATGTCTTGGAGTAGTAAAATGATAAAGCAAAGGCAATGTGATGCTTGGGCAAACTGCTGTGCTCTCCTGAAAGGAAATTAGCCCCCATGAGGAAGAAAGAGCATGTTCACTGACTCCCCAAAAACATTAGACTCTGCTAAGCAGCTCCTCTGGGGAAAATCCTCCTTTTAAGCACTTCTCAGAGACTGAAGACTTCAAAGTCTTTTCAGCGATTGCTCAAAGGTCTTTTCATATAAGTGTAGCCACTTGGCTCAGTCATGGAAAGTGCTCTTGAGAATTATGCTACCGTGATCCAGGAGATGGACTGCTTTATGCCTGGTACCCAGATGTTTAGTTAAATATTTGTCAGGATGCTTCTGTGAAGGTGATTTTGGATAGGATTAATTTTTAAATGGATGATGTTTAAGTAAAGCAGGCTGCTCCCCATAAATGTGTGTGGTCCTCACCTAACCAGGCCAGGATAGAACAAAAAGGCTGATTTCAGCAACAGAATGGCTTTCATTCATAGCAGATGGACTTAGAGCTCCAACTGGAGCCTTGGCTCTTTCCTGAGTCTACACTCTGAACGTCTTAGTACATGAACTGCAGATTTTCAACCTGCCAAACTCTAGAGTCATGTAAGCCAACTTCTTAGAATGAATTGTCAGAGTAAATTCTATATATATTTATCATTGAGGCCTGCACACACACACACACACGTACACACACACACACACACACACACACACACACACACACACACACTGCATTGTCTCCAGTGAACCCTAATACACTTTGTGTGGTTACAATTATTGCCACTGTTGTCACTATAAATATCATCTGTATTAACTACATTTAAGCTCAAAGTGGTAAGGGCATGAGGAACAGTTGTTACCAGAAACTCAGGCAATGAAGGACTTCCAGCCTTTCTCAGCCTGCTGGCTTCCTCTATTTTCCTTGAGGTAGCTCTCTCCAGTCTATTCTCCAGTCACAAGAAAGATTGAGGAGAGGCAGTACTTTGTCTAAGGTAACACAGTGAAGTCACAGGGTCTGCGCTGAGGTTTGCCAAGATGTGGCCTTGGTCTGCACTGCAGGTGGTGTCTCCTGTCTGACAGTGGGCATTCAACAATGGCCATACAACTGGTGCAATGGGAGAGAGCTTCATCTGCAGTTTTCCAACTTGCTGTACTTTTACACTAATGAAAGGGACCGGGAAAAGTTTTCACTCTGAAAAGACAAGACAAGGAAAAATTTCAAAACCTAATTTGTGTGCCCCCGACCCTGAAGTTGCATTCCACATCCTGGAATATAGGATGTAGTGTATCAGCCCATGGCCTATGATTTGGCTGCGGAGATGAATGAAAACACACCTTACAGCTACTGGTGTTGAGTATGAGAGCTTCACATAGGTGGGGGATCCTTCAGCAGATGCATCCTAGATGAGACTTCAGATTTTCAAAGGATCATATGATTTGCCTGAGTATTTTCATGGATTAAAACTCTAGATGGATGCTGAGCACCTGCTTGCTGCTGAGACTGAACACTTGGGTTTCTGTAGACCTTCCTGGTGAACTAAGCTCTGGCTTGCCCTGGGTCCAGAAAACAATCCATTTTACATAGAAGCCCAGCTCCTCCACTACTATGTGACAGGATCTATATATAAAGAGCTTTGTCCTTTAGTCTACACAACAATCCTGGGAGGCAGAGATGATTATTCCCGTTCTACAGATGGAGAAACGGAGGCTCTCAGATGCCATGTAAATTACCAGTCACAGAAAAACTGAAGATTCAGCTCAAGCTTTCCTGACCCCCTAACCCTCCAGATTCTGAATAGAACGGATAACGCCTGCGGTTTTAGATATCTCAAGTAGGCAGGAGTGTTTTCCAGAGTTTTGGCCACTTGTCAAATTACTCTGAGATGTACCTAGGAGCCAAGCCATCAGCAGCCTTGGGTATTGTGCTCATACTTACGTTTCCCACCCTGGGTGAAAAGTCCTGTAACCTTATAAAATAGAAAATTCAATGCCAGAGTCAAGTTTTAATTTTGCTTTTTAAATTACCAAAAGAGCCACTGAATGGTTTTTCCACTGGGCAGCGCAATTGCCTCTCCACATACTGCATCTGCTCATTTCCCTGTATTTCCCAGAGTCCATCTGTTCTCCAAACACACAACAGCTTTCACACCTGTGTGCAACTGGAGCTCTGAAGTGGCACTTGAAATAAAGCACACTTGCAAATATTTGGATTGTGGTTACAAAATGCTAGACACTGGTTCTTTCACCAATAGCACTCTTGGAGCACTGCTCAGGCCTCCATGAAATAGATGCTATGCCCAGGTAGACCTGGGAAGGGATAAAGCTTTTTTTTTTTTTAACCGGATCTGAGGACTGAACCCAGGGCCTTGAGCTTGCTAGGCAAGCACTCTACCACTGAGCTAAATCCCCAACCGGGATAAAGCTTTCAAACCCAAATTTAGGTCCAGGCCAGGCACGTGACTCCTATAGTAGGCCAGCTAGGCCCCCTCATGCAAATGGTCATGTGAACGTGCTTCATTTCCCTCCTGTCAGAGCTCAGTACTTACTAATAGTCAGCTTCCAGGACTTGTCCCATCCACAAACATGCATTGGCTTCCACTTACATTGTGTATATACTCCAACTGACCTACACCCAAACTAGCTTCTCCATTTCCCCACAAGTATCATCTCTTTTTTTTTTCCCACTTATATGCTTTAGTCACTATTTAATTAAACCCAATAAGTACACTAACTGATAAAACAGGTGGCTGTGTCTGAGAAAAACTTCCATGGTTTCCTAATCAGCCTCAAGTTGCACAAACAACCAAACTAGAGAGCTTCCTACCAGCTAAAGACCATTTGCCCTGTAGTGACCTGCTTAGTCATCACATGGGAAGGCTGAAGTTCCATCAGGTTAGATCACTGGTCAAGTGGATTCAAATGGGAGAAGTTCTACCACACGAATGTGCAAGAAGAGTGGTTGTAGAGGTTTCAAAGAGGCAGAAACAGGAAGGTCTTCATAGCACAAGAAGAGTCTGAAAGCTTCACATAAGTGGGGGGATCCTTCAGCAGACGCATCCTAGATAAGACTTCAGATTTTCAAAGGATCATATGACTCACTTGAGTATCTTCATGGATTAAAACTCTAGGTGGATGCTGAGCACCTGCTTGCTGCTAAGACTGAACACTCGGATTTCTGTAGACCTTCCTGGTAACCTCAGCTCTCGCTTGACCTGGGTCCAGAAGACAATCCATTTTATATAGAAGCCCAGCTCCTCCACCTTACCTTATTGACCAATCCGGTGAAGAAGCCAGTTATTTCTCTTAGTCTTCCCTGTGGTCTGTTGGTGTTCTATTAGTTTTACACATGGAACTGTTTTGCTTTCTGATAAGCGCCATGTCCAGGACTTGGCCACCAATTTTTTGACTTTGTAAATACATGATTAAATGGGCAGATTGTGATCTAAGCTTCAGCTGGTAGATGAAAATCTGCTTATGTCTTTGTTGTACCTTTCCTACATGTATGATCTTTTGTTGCTATTTGGGGGTTTGGTTTTGGTTTTGTTTAAACAGTAGCTCTGTAGCCTAGACTAGTCTTAAGCTCACTGCCTCAGCCTCGCAAGTGCTGGTATTATAGGCATGAGCCACCACATCTAGATCTAAATGCATGACTTTGGATGGCCTGATTGAAACCCTCTGGCCCTCGTTATCTTCATGTGCAAATGAGATGAAACTAGCAACAGGACGGTGGACAGGTTTCAATAGGCAGTGGATGGGAAGCAAGTGGCATGCTACATGGTGTATGGTCAATATGGCCTGAAACCCCAGAACAAACTGATCTCAGTGCCTGCATGTTGGCTGCAGTTTGTATTGCTCTGCCTGCCGTAGAGCAAAGGGGGTTAACACAGAGAGCCAGGGACTATGAGAATACAAGAGGGGTGAGGACTTTTCAAAATCACTCTGGAACTCTGCAGCTGCATGTAAACTCGGAAATGCTGCCTGTGTCATGCCGCTGCCCCGATCCCTCTCTCCTCCTGCTATGAGCATTTGCATGAAACAAAGATCTCCAATCCCTCAGTTTCCCCTTTGACTTCCCCTCCGAGGTACTGTAGCAGCTGATGGCCGTGAAACCATTTTGGTGACATGAATAGAGAAGGTTATGTGAACTGAGAAGGGAATCCAGAGGCAGCTGCTTCATAAATTTTGAATCCAACCAGGGTTTCTTTTCATGCAAATGGAAAAACCCAGGGAGGAAAATAGGTGCAGAATGTGAGCAGAGACTCCATCCAGGGCCACAGCGTGGCTCCAGGAAAGATTCTTGTACTTAAAATCTCCAAAGCCAGAAAAGTGTATATTGGGCCTCAGCAGGAGCTGAGAATTGTAATAAAGGGTAAACCTTCCTATTTTCTTTCAGTTTGTGTTTTCAGGGATCTGAATGATGTTTCTTAAGCAGTGAATGGATCCAAGGGAAACAAAAGGGCTGAAAATGGGCTTTTATAAGCAGACTCCAGGCAAACTCCCATCGTCTTGCAGAAAATGCTTTACAGAGGGAAGACCTGGGACAGTTGCCAGTAGCACAAATGGCTGGAGCCTGGCAAGTCTGGGTGCTGGAGAATTTTTCTATGAAAATGTTATTTTCAAGATCTCCCATGAAAGCATTGATGGCATGATGTCAGCTGAGGATTCAATGAGTATTCTAACTGGAAGACTAGTTAACAAATAATTCCTGAACATTCCACACCAAGAGTGCATTCATGAGCCCCTTACTTCTAGAATACTTACAGAGATGTTATTTGTGAGTTCATTCAGGAGCTACTTATTTATTTGCTCAGCACCTGCTACTTCCAAGCATTGAGGAGGTGGCTGAGGATCCCAAAGTGAACAACACAGACACTATCGCCATCTTCAAAGCATGTGGAGTTGTGGGAGGGAAAGAGACAGCCTAGCACCTATAGTGAGCATTGCAAAGGGGAAGACAAGCAGCGGGAGTGTCTGGACTGCAGAGCAAAACTACCTAAATCTTTTGAAGGAAGGGGACTTAAATGATTTGCAGGAGTACCCTGAAAGACAGATGGGACTCAGTGGAGGCTGGCAGAGCCTTGGGATACCCATACTCAAGAAGGCAATTAGATGGCAGGGAGCTGGTTTAGTCAGTAAAGCTCTTTCCTCGAAATCAGGAAGCTGAGTTTCAATCTTCTGAACCCAGACAGGGTGCCATGTAGCTGAAATCCCAGGCAGGGATAGATGGGAGGTAAAGATGGATAGATACCTAGATACTCACAGTCCAGATACCTGGAACTATGTGGTGAAGTTCCAGACCAACAAGAAAATGCAGAAGGTATCTGATGACCAACATCTGAAGTTATCCTTTAACCTCCACATATGAACCATGTACCATATTTTCACTCAGACCCATTTGAGCACACACACACCACACACACACACACACACATACACACACACGAGGGAGGGAGTGGTTATGCATTTTCTTTTTGACAAAGTGAAAAGCCCTCATTGTGCTCTTGGTCAAGAGTGAGAGAGAAGTAAAGGGTCATAAGAAGGGATTGGAATCTGAAACGGGTCAGCATGCTTATACGGGTTCTGGAACAGAACAACAAGCTTCAAATGTAAGAAGTGACATGATCCGAAGTAGGAACCCTATTAGTCCACAGTCAGGTCAGCAGTCTGTGAGCTAAGCTTTTTCATGGGTGCATAGCCTAGAGCCATCAAAAAAGCCTGTCTGGTAAACACATACAACTAAACATGGCCTTCCTTAGTTCCCAGTCACTCACTGATGGGCCACCTTTCAACTTCAAGCAGCCCACAGCTACTCTCTCTTCTCTCCTGTTTTGACTGTGTGTCTACATTCAGGTAGTTTCTTCTTGCTGCTATGTCCTCTGACACTGGGCTCATCAACACGCAGCTTGTGTTCTCCAGAAAAGGCAACTGCCCCGCCCACCTCCCCTGTGGCCAATAGCAGGCTTCTCCTAGTGTGACATGCCTACCTGTGCATAGATTGTCATGGAAACCCTTCCCCTTAGTAGATCATCAAATTAAACCAGCAGAAGGGGAAAGGTCAGGGGAAGACCTTGATTTGTTTCAAGATGAGAGCAAATAAGCTTAATTTTCATTATTAACTCCATCCAACCAAAAAGCCTACTGCACAGCTCTGCAAAGCTGTGGTGGTCACTGTGAGTCCATT
This sequence comes from Peromyscus melanophrys, assembly GCA_902168415.1. Taxonomy (NCBI): domain Eukaryota; kingdom Metazoa; phylum Chordata; class Mammalia; order Rodentia; family Cricetidae; genus Peromyscus; species Peromyscus melanophrys. The sequence goes on along the minus strand of CABHPR010134513.1, from coordinate 15,740 downwards.
AGTGACACCTGTCATTGACAAATCCTGGCACAGTAAGCCATGCATCCTAACAGTCATCCCCCACTGCCCCTTCACAGCAGCAGTGAATGCCTACCTCTGGGAAGCCGATTTACTTAGACAAAAGGCACATCCTTGGCCAATGTAGAAATATAGTATTTTCTGGCCTCCTCTTTCCTCCTCCACGGTTCTGTTCATACAAGTCTTCCAGATAAGCTTCTTGGGTGCCCATGTTTCTCCACCCTACTACGGTGAATTTAATCTAACATACTCTCTTGTCCGGACTACTACACTGACCATTTCATTTCCTTCCTGCCTCTCTCCCCAGAATAACCACTTCACTGAATTGACTGTTTGGCATCATAGCTGGAATGATAATAGAGGCAGAAGAAGCCGAGTTAAATCCTATCTTTGATCCTTAGAGGAAAAACGTCCACTGTTTCTCGTTACTCTGAGATTAAGACCTAGCTGGCCCCAGCACTTTGCCTTACGTGCTTCACTTTGCGGGACTCTATCCATGGTCCTTCTTTTGGCCTCTCACACATGCGGGGCACCCTTTTTCAGTCAGTCCTTACGCACGCTTTTATCTCCCTTTGGGATGATTTTCCACAACCACCAGCACACATGAACACACTCTCAGGCACATATCTGAACTTCAATTAATTAACCACTCATCTAAGTTAATCACACCCTCTCATCCTCCATTATGGACTCCCAGTGTATTAAGCACGTCTCTTTAATTGCACTAGTAATAGATGTAGTTGTATAATTATTTCTACGATCTTTTCATTAATATCTACTTCTCCCACCAGACTGAGTAAGATCATATTAGGCTCTATCTATGCCCCACTGAATCCTGACTAGCTATCACAGTTTGGGGAACTAAAACTTGTTAAAGGAATTATGACTTATAATTTTACATCTGCTTTATGTTCCATTAGATTTCACGCAAAGATAAAATGGTAATAAGGAACATGTAAATTCTGAGTTTATGCCCACTCACTTTACCTTTATTTAAGAAACTATCGTGAACATTTCTGCAGACAACAGATCAACACTGTAATTGCTAATTCAAATGGAGATAAGATGAGAACGTCAATGAAAAGTTCTATCAATCTACTTGAATACAGAACAGTATGTTAATACATTTTGATTTGTTATAGTTTAGTTAAATATTTTAATCATCATTAAATACTAATACCTTTTTCAACACTAAAGCAGTAAATACTTTTATTTCACAGTTACTACAAACAGAGAAGTGGGTCAGAAAGGCAAGAGTCAAACAAAGCCCTTCATTTAAAAAAATCATATAATGGATCAAAACTAGAGGCTTAATATTTTCTAGGTACCTTTCTATGTACTGGAATCGTTGGTGTTGAATAGATGAAGCAAAAGATAAACCCTCATCAAATTCAATTCCAACTGACACAAACAGATACTTTCTTTTACAGATAAATAACTATTGTTTGGGGAGAGCCTCTGCCCTCCCACCCCAAGATGAACAGTTTGAAGGAAGGCATCCTTAACATGGGCTTTTTATATGACAATTAATGGCTCCTGGGAGGAGTAATATCCTCTGTGGAGAATAACTCCATTTAACTCTTTGTACACATGTATATGTTTTGGAAGACTATAAAATAGTCTGTTTCCATATGACTTTTTCAAATATCCTTAGTGCTAATTATCCCTCCCTACACCCTCTCATGCTCTCCCCTCCCTGCTTAACCCACATCCACACATTATTTCTCTTTTCACCTTTATGCCACATGTTTCTACTCTCCCATTTCCCTTAATATATTTCTTCCCCTCACTCCTTGTATCCCTCCCCTTTCTAGTTTCCTGACTTCTACAGGTACTCTGAACTAAGCACACAAACCCAAAGATTCTAAGCTAAGATCCACATACGAGAGAAAAAGAACACACAGCCTTCATCTTCCTGGTTCTGGGTTATCTCACTCCGTATTCCTTTCATTTCTATCTGCTTACCTGCAGATTCTGCAGTATCATTTTTCTTGACAGATGAATAGAACCATACTGTGCATGTGCACCACATTGTCATTATCTGTACATCAGTTGATGAGCATCCAAGTTGTTACCGTTTCCTGGCTACTATGACTAGAACTGCAGTGACTATGGATAAGAAAGTACCTTGGGAGTAAGTTATGGATTCCTTTGGGTAGATATTCAGACACCTACTGTCTGAACTTACAGTAGGTCTGTTTATAGTTTTTGAAGACCCTCCACACTGATTTCAGTAGTGGCTGCACTCCCCCCAGCAGTGAGCATTCCCCTTTCCCTACATCTTGCTGTCATTTGTCATCATTTGTGTTCTTGGCCTCAGGCATTCTGAATAACAAAGATTTTATTGAAGATAAAGATAAAAGCTATAGAAAATTAAATAATAATGAGTGTTAAGGGGAAAAAAGAAATCAACTAAATATGAAAAAATAAAAAAAAAGAACCAATGTGAAGAGGGAGGCCAGAAGTGTATGGGCATCTCAGGATGGACCTAAGGGGATACCTCCATGAGAAAATGAACTTGGGTTAAAGAAATCACAAAAGTGAGCAGTCAACATTATCTTTCATTTATTCAGTTCACTACAGTTATTTATAAGCTGAACCTTTAAACACTTGAAGTGACTGTTTTCACCACCTATGTATCCATAAAGCTTTGCTCATGAATAAACAGATCTGTTCCCACATTTCTGGGGCTGTGTGGACTGCCGTGGGTGCTCCCATGGGATGCTGGTGCCCCCTGAGGTCTTTCACTCGCTCACTGAATGCTACCATCCAAAGGCATAATTCAGACCTCCCAACCCGCATTAGCTTTCAGGAAGAGAACACCCCACATCTCACGCTGGAAGCAACTACAGCTTAGCTCCAGCAAAATAGGAAGTGACTTCCAAGTTACTTCTAACAACCATCCCACGACTTAAAAGTTGAGGAATGAAAATCTTAGCCTGTCTCTGGTGAGATTCAAATTCTCCTGGCCTTTAGAATATGATTGTTTGAAGTCAATGTGGTTCTTTGCATGCCTTTTTGATATATCCCAATGTTCCATATTCAGACCCAGGTTTTACTTGCCCATTTATCGTGTGTGCATTTACAGAAGTCTCTTTAATGCATGGCCATCTGCGTGGACTTTCTCTACCAAAAAAATAAATGAACTCAAAGAGCTCAGTTTACTGGTGGATGTATACACAGAGTAGCACCTTGTGGTGTGACAAGTACTGTGAGAAAGAACAACACAGAAGGGCATGGTATCAGAGTGGATTAAAAATCCCTTTCACAAAGGAAAGGAGCTTTGACCTACAATACAAAGAAGAGTGGGACTCCACATGCTAACCAGAATACACGCAACAAGTGTTCTATGGACACTCATTGAGAACACAACATAGAGGACACAAAACTGTCTCACCTCACAAAGTCTGACAATGTGTGTAGCAGGTCAGGGGGACAGGATAGCACAGGCATTCTTTGTTTAGGTAGACTGTGTGCTTCTAATTTCCAAAATAATTAAAATTTCTACTTTGGAGAACTAGGCTTTGAGGGAATTTTTTTTCTTTTTCAGAAACGAGTATCTCTGGCAAGGTGAAAGGAAGTTTCCAGAAGAGTCTCACAATCCAGATTACTGCCCTGTCTTTATCATGACTATAGAAAGTTTTTACTGTTCTTATTTGTTAATCTACAATTAAATATTCCCTCTATACAGTGATGGTGAATGGTACTTGAGATGATGTGTGATGGTCCCTGTTAACTCAGTGTCTAGCCCACAGTGGTTGTTCTTGGAACTGCATAATTGATGGCTAGTAAGGGTACTTGCCCAAACATGCCATCCAGGGATCCTGTCTACCTCTATGTAGAAAACTTCTTGAAAGATCCAGCTTTTTCCTAGGTTTCTCCTATGTCTGGAACTATGATGGCACATAGGATGCTTTCAATAATTATTTGTTGAGTGAATGATTAAATTAATACCATAATTAGTGAAGATATTTGAAATCTCATCCATGTATCAGGAACACTGCTTGAGCATATCCCCTACATTCCTTAGTACAGGGAGGCTTTTAATCTCTGGGTCCTCACTGAAATACTCAGCCCCTATCACAGTGTAGTGGGTGGTTTTGTGTGTCAACTTGACACAAGTTAGAGTCATCAGGGAGGACAGAGCCTTGAGGAAATGCCTCAATGAGATCCAGCTGTAAGCTATTTTCTCAATTAGTGATCAATAATCCCTGGGCTGCTGATCCTGGGTTCTATAAGAAGTTGGGCTGAGCAAGCCAGAGGAAGCAAGCCAGAAAGCAGTTGCCCTCCATGGCCTCTGCATCACCTCCTGCTTCCAGGATCCTGCCCTGTTTTGAGTTCCTGTCCTGACTTCCTTCAGTGATGAACAGCAATGATGAAGTGTAAGCCAAATAAACCTTTTCCTCCCCAACTTGCTCTTTGGTCATGATGTTTCATAGCAGTAATAGAAACCCTAACTAAGACGCACAGGAATACCTAGCTACTGCCTTAATTAAGAGGGTTTGCATATGTGTATGAGTGACTCTGTATTTATATGCTTCAAAAAGGTGCCTGGTGTGCAAAGAGATCAGAACAGGACATTGGAGCCCCTGAACTGTAGGTACAGATGACTATGAGTCACCATGTTGGTACTGGGAATCAAACCTGGGTCCTCTGGAAGAGCAGCCAGTGCCATTAACTGCTGAACCATCTCTATATCTCTAAGAGTTATTTTTAAAAGATTCTTGTGGAACTCAAAAGATGGCTAAACAATTAAGAACATTTGCTGCTCTTGCAGAGGACCTGGGTTTGGTTCCCAGGGCCCATATGGTGGCCCAAAGCTGCCTTATAACTCTACTTCCAGGCAATTCAGTGCCCTCCTCTGGCTTCTATGGGCATCAGACACACATGAAGTTCATATACATACATGCAGGAATTCACACATATGCATAAAATGAAAACAAGTTAATATGTTTTAAAGAGCCTTGTGGAGTAGGTGAGAGGGGATTAGAACACATTTCATAGAAAATGGAGCTCTAAAAGGCATGTTGTTTTGAGTCCTCTGTTATTGATATCTTAGGTGATCATTTTACTAATGCCATGTTTTTGGTCTTTTCTACAAATGTCAGCTATTATGAGCTACATAAAGTCTAAGGTGTCATCCAGCTCCTACTAGTGCTTGACTCAGAGTAGGCTAGCATCTGTCTGTCTGGCCTGGATATCCTAGACAGCTTCAGAGCTTTATCCACTCGGCCTACCTGACTCTAGCCTTAGAATACAACTCAGTGAGTCTGTGAGGGCAGAGCATGTGACTTTACAGAGCTGCCAGCCACTCTGCCAGATGGTCAGAGCACAGAATCCATGAAAGAATCTCATGAACATGGATTTGGGTTTCAGGGATGGAACTGCCTCTTAAGAGTGCATTGGAAAGACTGAGTAAGTTTTCTCCACCTCTTTTCGGGTCTCACAAACTAGGACCATTCTATGCATGCAGCCCCATCACCTTCCCCTGCTCTGTGCCACTCTCCTTCTCATACAAGCCCTTCCCCCTTCCTGTCACTTTGGTTCTTAGGCCTCACCCCTACTGCAAATACTAATGAAAGGGTTAAGTCTCAAACACTTATGTAAACTAACCACACGGTGTGTGTGAACTGTGTGCTTTCTTTCCATTATTCCCTCTTACCCAGGCTGTGCCAAGTGTGCAAGTGGCATCAATAATTAAACAACACCCACCACCCTGAGCACCAACGCTTGTCAACGCCATGATTAGCCCCTACTCTTATTCAGCAGTAATTGTATGAACAGGGCCATAAGCACCTGAGAAATTGACAATTAACATTTGTGAACATGAAAAAGACATGATGTAGGGGCATTTGCAAAAAAAAAAAAAGTATGCCTCTCAGTCACATCGTGGGGCAGCTTTCGAGAGGGGGAAAGCATCATCATACAGCACTCAGTGGGCACTTCATTAATAAAGTGCTTTGTATGAGGGGCAGGATTAAGTAGAGTAGAGAAAAGGGAGAGGAAATAATGACAGGTCCTTGCAAATTCCACTTCATCAATTCTCAGAGCAACCCCACAAGATAGACGGTAATATTACCTCTGAACAAATTAGGGATCCAAGGCATAGAAATCGCCTAGCTTATGTAATGCTATATCTCTACTACAGTTGGGGACAGGATTCAATACCTCCTTGAATGCAAAAACATCCCCGTCCCATAAGAATCCTGGCAGGGAGTAGAAGGAGAAGGATTGCATCCTGGATGCTCAGCTTATACAAAACATTAAATGACTTCCAGACTCAATTTGTACATTCAGTGAGGGTTTTCTGCAGACTTACATTCAGACTCTTGTGAGTATACATAAGATAATAAATGATAATGCTTAAAAGCCATATAGCAGCACTTAAAAACCATAGTTACTAGAATGCATCTGTCTGCATCCATTTATCAGCATCCAGGCCCTAGTCTGGGTTCCACCACACAACGATTTCGCTTGTGTTGTTAACCAGGGCTTTCTTTTCTCTGCAATAATAATGACTGTTATCATGACTTGTATCATATCAGATGCCAAGTCTCCATTTGCAAGCCATGTGTGTCTCACTTTTTATTTCAATAGAGAGTCTCTGCACTGTATCTGCACAATCCTGAGCCTGTCAACAGTTAATCACAGAACTCCTGGATACTGGTGGATTCTGGGGGAGGGGGGGAGTCATTGTTCTGTTTCTGTATCCATGGGTGAGCCCACTAGGCTTCAATGAATAGCTCCAAACCCATGTCTCTGGATAAACTCAGTGGGTCACAAAACAAAACAAAAGACTTGAATGTGAGAAATGGACATGCAGGGAAGAATGAGAGTGAAGCGGGGGGGGGGGGGGGGGAGGGGGTGTCAGAGAGTAGTTGGGTAAGAGGAACCAAAGCATTATATAGATGTGCAAATTTGTCAAGGAACACATTAAATCAAAAAAACTATTTTAAGAAAAGAGTTGGTGCCTCAGAAGCCTGGTTTCCTTCCTGCATCCCCTGGTTCCATAGCTGTAAGCAGATTCTTCCCATCAGCAGGCTCAGAATCCAGCCATCTCAGTGAGACCCTCTTTCCCTCGGCCAGCCTTGTGAATCTTTTCTTAAGCACAACATCTCATCATTACAGGAGCTTCCTCCACTGACCCCTTTGCCTCTTTCCTTGGTCCCACACACAACCCATCCTCCAAACCAGTCAGAGAAGTATTTTTAGCTGTGAGGAAGTATTTTTAACTGAGCTCCTGGTTATCCCTGGGATTAAATACAAGCGTCTTGTGCTAAAGATCTGTCTATGTGTCTCTCCACATTGTCTATCGCAGCCCCCTCCCTCTGTTTACCCTCTTCACTCACATCTTCCCTCAATTATGCTGGAGAGCATTGCATTAACTGTTTATTCTTTCTATTCCAAGAAAAGGTCATTCATCATCCCTGCTTTGAATCACATCATCGACTACCTCATTCTTTTACGGCCTTCTGTGTTCTTCCATGTCCCTCATCAAATTTTTTTAACGTGTATCAGTGTTTCCGGGTGTGTAATACGTGGTCTCTCTTTTCCTTATTAGACGGTAAATACCACATCAGTAGGCCCTACACCCATCAGTACTCAACAAACTCTTGTATGCTTATAGAATGACAGAAAACTAGCAACTCCTCCAGAAATACAAGAGGCCTGGGACTGCTACACCTCTACCCTCAACCTATGTATGACTCACTGGTCAGCCTAACAAGCTTGCCCATCTTGCTTCTTCTAGGAGCGGCTTGTGCTGTCTGTGCTTCCCAGGTTTGTCGTCCTGGAAATGATCAATGACATGACCAACGTGGAAGATGAGCACCTGCAGCATCAGTTCCACCGCATCTACATTCATCGCTATGAGAATGTCAGGTGAGGATGTGACATCCTACCCTGGTCTCCACAGGATCGATGATCCGTATGTGCCTGCCGCTCTCATCCTGCTGCTTTGAGTCCTTCATTTACCTGATTAATCTATTAAGTCATGCTAATTCATCAGAGACGTCTACATTTCCATGTTGAGGCTGGAAACAAATGTCAGAAAATTTGATTATTTTTGCTGATTGATTTATTTCAGTCCTAAAAAATTAGTTTGCTGTATTTTAAATTCAAAATCCCTTTAGAAGATGATAAAAAGAAATCCCAAAATGCCACCTGGGAACATCACTTATAAACACTTACATCCCCTCCATATATTCCTCGTGGCATTTTCAAATCATCACAAAGAAGGATGCAGCTCCTTTTCCTTTACAAACATATTGTTTTGTAAGCAACCATACATGCATATATTAATACATTCACCCACCTGTGAATCTGTTCACTCTTCCAACTACTCATCCATTCATCCACTTCCCCACCCACCTACCCATCCATCCACCCATCTATCAGTCCATCTGTTTGTTAGTACCCTCTTTGTGCTCAGCATAATAGTATGTGTAGTAGATACTGAAATCTAAAGAGTTGCCTCCATAGTAATGAAGACCTTAATTTAGATCTTAATTTTGACTTTTCCTTGTATGTGGCCTTGAATAATCCATTTGTTTTGATTTCAGTGTCTATCTGTGAAATAGATGACTTAACATCTATCTTGCAATGTTTTCTGTGGATGATGTGGATAAATACAGATATACAAAACATAGGTTTAGAAATCTAGTTGTATATCAGGCATATTGTAGATTATTTCAGAAATACTTCCTAGCTGCAAACAATCAGTCCCTGGATGATTTAAAATGCACTGGGAGGCTACACCACAGCTCACAGAAAAACTGGAGAAGGGTAGAAAAGCTGACTGGGGAAATGGGCTGGAATGAAGAAAGGCTACAAAGCCAGACAAATAGCTCAAAATCACATCAGAACACTAGGCCACATAGGGTGCCACTGCAATGGTCTCTGATTAGACTACTTATCGGAAAAACTACTGTCCTGATACAGGGTGCCACCATTCCTTAGAAGTGGGGTGTTGCTACCTCTTCTTTTTCTTCTTCTTCTTCTTCTTCTTCTTCTTCTTCTTCTTCTTCTTCTT
>CABHPR010134512.1:24042-36195 GCA_902168415.1 Peromyscus melanophrys | reverse complement strand
TTGTGTGTTGATCACTGGGTTAAATCACATGAATGTGTATCAAATCCAAGGGACTAATTACTACAAGCTTTCTATTGCATTGTGGAGAAGTTTGCTGGGAATTGAATATTAAAAATGCAAAAGATCTCTCTCTATGCAAAATGTAAACTGATTTCTTCTCACAAGAAAAGATAGTATAAGCTGAAAGAAAATTGGGATAAGAAAAGAAAATATATTCTAATTGGTTTTCTCAAATCCATTTTGGCTTTGCTTCTTAATAAAGAGTTAGAGGAGGAGAAATTTAAAGTAGTATGTACACACATACACAAAATAGACACCAAAAGCTAATGTCATACTAACAACATTTCTGGAATTCCATCTAGCACATTTGGGGGTTTGTATCATAGCTATAATCATTTGAGTAAAGATGTACATTTAAACAAGGAGCTGTGACTTTTTATGTATGAGAATGCTTCCTCAAGGGTCACCTGTTCCAGAACATTTGCCCCAAGACCTTCATGGGGTAAATCTAAAACTTACGATGAGGAAAAAATGCCTGCTGTATGCATTTCATTAAACATTGCCTGTTTCTAAAGGATGCAGTTTGACTCATGTGCCGTCAAGGTCATATATCAGAGCAACTGGTGTCGAGGGACCATTTGTGTTTACCACTTTGGACCAGTTTTGAAGACAGCCATTTGCACTTTTGCTGACTGTGAATACTGGGAATCGGACTCAGAGACAATGCTCTCCAGGAGTATTTAGTTGTTTTCAGGACCCCTAAGAAATGTCCACAGAGACAACACAAATGGCATGGAAAGAGAAAAGGCAAGCAGATCTGCCCCTCCTTTCAAAGTGCCCAGTTTTCATCTGTCTTTTTTTTAGTGTTATTATTTATTTATATTATTTTTACTAAATTTTATATTATCTGGCTACATCTTGATCAGAAGGCAACAGGAAGTTGACTGACTCCCTGGGCGTGGCTTGAGCATAGATGAGACCTCAAAGCCCACCTCTATAGTGACGCACTTCCTCCAATAAGACCACACCTACTCAACGAGGCCACACCTCCTAATAGTGCCCCTCCCTATGAGGTTATGGGGCCAATTGCATTCAAATCACCACAGAGCCAGTTCTCCTTTTTGACCTACACACGGAGTCTGGAGTTGAACTCGGCTGTCAGGTTTGGGCAGCAGAGGCCTTTCCTCACAGTCATTTATCTCACTGACCCAGCTTTTACCTATCTTATACATTGGGAGAAATGTAAAATTTCATTTCAAACACAGAAATAAAATCCTCAAGATCAATGTCATCCTCTTACAGATGAGAAGCCAAGTAGCACCGAGCTGTTTACTTCTCTCTGCTTCAGTCTTCTGGGGTTAAGCAGACATGCCCCCCAAGCCTTACCTAGCCCAGCACCAACTTCTCCATTGACAGTAGCATTTAAATATTCTCAAAGTCTACTGGGAGTCTGGAAGATTCTAGAAGTCAGATTATTCAGGCCATGTTTCTGTTTGTAACTTGCCAGATACAACTGGAAAGTTAATCTTGCAGCGAATTGTCAAAGGAGAATGAAGCATTATTGCAATCCAGCTTTGATTTGTGACATCCCATGAGTCTCTCTGAGGTCCCCTAAATCAAACATGTTGTAAAACTTTGATGATCATTAATATTTTCATTTCTTAAATGAGGATGATACGATACCAACAACTGAAACATTTCATCAAACTAGCAAAGATTCTGAAGACTGATCACTTAAGTGTTGCTGAGAACGTGAGACCAGAAATTTGAAGCATTGCTCACAGGAGCGGGATTCACTTTGACCTTTAGGAAGCAACTAAGCAAAACCCAGCACGCTGGCTCAGGAGATGGTCAGAGTACTCGCTGTCCAAGCTTGAGGACCTGAGGTCCAATTGGTAGAACCCACATACAAAATCCGGACTGATCACGAAGATCTGTTTTCCCAGCACTTTATGGGGCAGAGACAAGAGGGTCACTGGGACTGTCTGTCCAGCCAGCCTTAGCCAAAAGAAAAGAAAAAAAAAAAAAAGGATGAGGTCCCAGACTCAGTAAGAGACCCTGTCTCAAGGGAATAAGGTGGAGAGTAATATAGCAGGACACTTGACATCCCCCCTGACCTGTACACACACACACACACACACACACACACACACACAGAGTTGCATTTATATTCATACAACACACACACCCTAACACAAGAACGTAAGTACAGATATATTTATGTATCTCTTTAGGTTTATTTTATTTTTATGTATGTACACCTGTGTAAGTGAACACGTGTGTGAAGATACCCATGGAGACCAGAAGAGGAGATGGAAGTTCAAGTAGTTGTGAGTCACCTGACAAAGGAGCTGGGAGCTAACGTGGGGTCCTCTGCCAGAGCGACAAGCATTCTCAACCACTGAGCCATCTCTCCTGCGTATCTATGTGTCCTGTCTTATAGGAGACCTGTACGAAGACATTCATGGTGGAGTTAGAGACGGATGCCCACTTGCAGGAGTGCGTCAATCTAATGGCTATTCAAAGTGTAAAGCATTATATAGAATTTAAAATACACAAATTACAGGTATATGCATCAATGAATGTAATAAAGTGGCCACAAACAAGCTACACGGTCTTTCTATCCCCTGGGTTCTTCATTAAAAAGATGATAATAACGATAATCTATGTGCAGACTTGTGATAGAGGTTTTGAGTTAATATATGCAAAGCACTTAGAAAGCGCTGATGCTGTAAGCACTTGAAAAGTGTTTGCTTTTGCTAGCATAAGTCTGAAAACGACATTGAATTAGAAAAGAAAGTAGCAGAAGCCACCAAATGTAAGCTAGTCTGTCTGAGTTCTGGGCTTATATTTGTTGTCAGAGTTTTGGACCAAGAAATCGAAAGTCTCAAGAATTCTTTTCATTATTTGTTGTTTTTCCATAAAAGCTATTTCACACATTTTAAAAATATGACATTATATAGCTATAAGAACAGGGGGCCATTTATATGATGAAGTAGATATGAAAATTTAAAGGTATTTTGCTAAAAATTAATAAATATAGGGTTTGTTATTATTCTCCATATTTATTGTGACAAAGAGGTGTTTAATTTAAAAGAACAATTATCTCAACCTGAAATAGATGTTTACTAATAGCAGTTTTTCATTTTTAATGTTTATTCAGTGTGTGTGTGTGTGTGTGTGTGTGTGTGTGTGTGTGTGTGTGTGTGTGTGTGTGTGTGTGTGTGTGTGTGTGTGTGTGTGTTGGCACGTATGTGCTATGATTGCCATGATATGAATATGGAGGTCAGAAGACAATCTGCTGATGTCAGTTCTCTCCTTTGTGGAGGAGATGTCAGTTCTTCTCGTTGTGGAATCCAGGGATTAAACTCATCTCCTCAGCCTCAGCAGCCAGCGCGTTCACCTTCTGAGTTATCCTGTCAGTCCAAAACCATTTTTTACACAGATCATCAACATCAGAACACCCCACGAAAGTCATTTTAAATGAAATATAGGAAATATCCCACTCATTCCGATTACTTTCATTCTGTATCAACACTGATTAAATATTTTAAAGATATACATATATATTTTTTTAATTCTGTTTATAGGGAGGCTTTATGTGCATATAAGTGCACGTGTTTGTGGAGGCCAGAAGAGGACGCTGGATCCCCTAGACCTGGAGTTATAGGTGGTTACGAGCTATCCAACATGGGTGCTCAAAACTGAACTTGGGTCTTCTGCAAGAGCACATTCTCTCTGAACCACTGAGCCATCTCTCCAGCCAAGACACTGGTTACATTTAAGAGTAAAATGGACGTGGACATTGTACTGCATGTTGCTAAATATGGATTAATTTCTTTTTAAAAAAAAATGGAAAATAATTACAAGCCCTTTCAGCGAACAGTAATTTGTAACACATATTCAAATATTGGAAAATGTCAGCAAATACCATTTAGCAGTATTCAAATTATGTAGTATTTAAATTTCCTAGCAAGATTAACATCATACACAGAGCCATGTGCCAAAATTGCCAATTTAAGAACTTTGCGTCTGGTTGCTATTTCTTATCATGCCCCTTAAAGATTAGTCTATATTATGCTGTGTATCTAAACTTACAAATATGTACTCGTATATCAACTAGAATTAACAGCAGATATGACCATGGGCATATACTCAAAATGCAGCCACAGTGGCAAGTAGGACTTAAGAGGCTGTGGCCACTGCCCTCCCATATGTGCCTTTTCTGATCTGAAATTGTCACCTTCAGCTTGCTGTTCAGCATTTATTGCTATCTACCTGGTAATGGATTCTTCCCGGCCAACAATATCTCTATACTACTCATTGCATTTTAATTCCAAAAAAAATTATGTAGCTTTTTTTTTTCATTTTCTCAATTTCTTAAATGGTTTTTCTCAAGATATAGGATTTGAAAAAAAAATGTGTACATTTCCCAAGAAATACCCTAATGGAATTCACATACAGAAACCCTAATCTACATTATACAATGTGTGAACTAAAAATGTTACTATCTTCCTAACTGTGATTTAAGAAGAAATTACTTGCTTCAGGCTGATCAACAGGTCCAGGATATGGACAAGGAATCCCTGCCTTTACCACTATCCCAGACGACTTGGAGGAAGACATCACAAGAGAAAAACCCAGGTGAATGCTGACCAAATCCAAAGAATACAAGAGAATCCTAGGTTGTGATCAAATAGGATTAGAAAAATCTCACCCTGTATTAGTTACTTTTCTCAGAGCTGGGACAAAGGACCTGATGAAAGCAGCCAAAGGAAGGGAGGAAGGAAGGGCTGGCTCGTTACTGCAAGGATACAATCCGTGATGGTGGAGAAGTCAGGACAGCAAGGGAGTAAGACAGCTGGACATACGACATCCCATAGTCAGGAAGGAGAGAGAGATGGACCCCGGTGCTCATCTCATTATATCCTTTTCATTCAGTATTAGACACCAGCCCATGAGAAGATGCTACCCATATTTAGAGTGCTTCATCTCACCTCAATTAGTGAAATCTTGGGACTCCCTCACAAACATACCTAGAGGTTTGTCTCCTAGTGGAGTCTAGATTCTAGGTGTTGCCAGTAGTGACCATAACACACCCTAAGCCAAATAAATGTGCCAGAGAAGGTGAATGCTTGTCCCTAACTGTGCATGGTTAGAAAGACCTCTCAGACAGGGCAGCTGTGACACATGCCTTTAATCCCAGCACTCGGGAGGCAGAGCCAGGCAGATCTCTGTGAGTTCGAGGCCAGCCTGGTCTACAGAGCAAGATCCAGGCCAGGCACCAAAACTACACAGAGAAACTGTGTCCTGAAAAACCAAAAAAAAAAAAAAAAAAAAAAAAAAAAAAAAAAAAAAGAAAGAAAAGAAAAGAAAAAGAAAGAAAAGAAAAAAAAAGAAAAGAAAAAAAGAAAGAACGACCTCTCAGTTCTCAAGACAAAAACTGTTGATCACTCTCATGATTCAGGAAATCAACGTCACTGTAGTGCTGGCTAGCCTGAAAGCTGTTGATTAGTCTCAATCGGGTGAAGAAGAAGGAGAAGGCAAGAAAGGGTAGAAGATAAGCATGGCACTGATGCGACAAACCATGAAGAATTTCCAAAGTTTGGCCCTATTGAAAGGAGAACTCCAAACCACACTCATTTGCATGCTTTTATTCACGGTACAACGGCACTCTCTGACATCATTGTATAGCTTTATTTTTGTTTGCGTCTTGTAACACAATCTTAAAAGGTCTTATAATAAAAACCTCAGAGCCAGATACTGAGGTGAAAGCTGAAAGATCAGGGAAGCACAACAGCCAGCCACTAGTTTACCTCTAAGAAATCCTCAGCCTCAAGAGAGCGAGTTCCTGTTTCCTCACACCTTATATACCTTTCTGTGTCCTGCCACATTACTTCCTGGGATTAAAGGTGTGTGTCACCACTGCCTGGTTCTATTTCTGTCATGTAGCCCAGTGTGGCCTTGAACTCACAGACATCCAGACAGATCTCTGCCTCCCAAGTGATAGGATTAAAGGTGTGTGCCACCATTGCCTGACCTCTATGTCTAATTTAGTGACTCACTCTGTCCTCTGATCCCCAGGTAAGCTTTATTGGGGTACACAATATATCACCACAGTTTCTCAATAGTTGCTTTTTATAATATTCTTTTATTTTTTGAAATTATAATATAATTACATAATTTTTCTCTTCCCTTTCTTCCCTCCCATGTAACCCCTTTGCTCTCTCAAATTTATGGCCTCTTTTTTAATGTGTTTAATGTGTTTTAATGTGTTATCAACATTATCAACATATATATATTCCTAAATATGTAGATATGTTTCTTTTTTATTAAACATAATTTGTGTATTGATCCTTTGGGAATTTCACATCATGTACCCCAGTCCCACTCATTTCTCCATCATCTGTTGGGCCCTGACCCCCGTTCCTTAGGTAGCTGTTGCCTTGCTTGCTGACCTTGATCAGATGTCCTCCCTATGCTAATTCCTTGCTGGTTTCTTTCCTCCTAAACAGCTTCCTGGAGGTTCCTTGTTTGTGTTTCCTACATATTGGTGTAAACAGTTAGGATGCAAGTATGTAAAACATCTGTAGGGAACTTCTGCCCTCCCAGGTTCTCCCACTGTGCTGTAAGCCTTGTATTTAAGGCCTCTTCCCTCCTTCAATAAAAGGCAGTCTACTGAGATGAATGACCTGCTGTCTTGTCTCTGTTTTCATCCTCAGCCCATCGCTGAGGGCATGGTGAATGGTTAGTAGCATGGGTGCTACAATCCTTCTATAGCCACCCTTCACCCTTGTAGCACCCACCCCCAGGAAAACTTAAAAAGAAATAATAAAAATAACATTTTTCAAAAAACAAAAAAATGAAAAAATATGTATATGAAACAAAAAATATAAATAAGAACGTTAATTAAAAAACAAACAAAAAAAAGACACTTTGCCCTTCTTTCTTTCCAGCCTCTCTATTGCCTCTTCATTCATCTTAGTGGCATTGGGAGCTGCTGTGTATCATGCAATATACCCTTTTGTCCAGACAGATCTATTTGCAAATGTTCATTGTGTAATGTGTTGTTGGTCAGGTTCAAGGCCTCTGACTTCTGGTACACAGTCTATACTGGACCCTCACCAAAACGCCTCTCTGATATCCTGCTGTTGCCCTGAGTCATGGAGATCCTGTGGCTACGGTTCCACAGAATCAGTCCCTTCACAGGCTCCAGCAGGTCACAGATGGATTAGATGTTGGGATGTGCCAACTCAAGACCCTGGATGTATGCCTGCCTGGGTGGTAGCTGAGTTGGTCTGTTCAGGCTACTGGGACCACCCACCTCGGGTGAGAGGCAGAGCCAGCTCTACCACGCCTGCAGTGAGGGGTGGGACCAGCTTTCCCAAGTGTGAAAAGGGGACTCTCTGAGGGGTAGGAACCAGCTCTCCTGCGCTGGGGTATAGCAGGCTGGCAATGGGAAGCTTTCTGGTGAGGAGGGTGGGGCAGCTTTCCCTGACCAATAAGGGGTGGCTCAGCACGGCTCTCAATCTTCCCCACATGGTTGAACACGTGGTTGAAAACATAGTTCACCTCGGCCCCTGTAGTGGCACAAGCAATGGATATCAACAGAGGCCACAGCTGCAGCAGTACTGTGAACCCAGACATAGTTATCAGCAATAGCTTGAGTCCAGAGGTCACTATGGCTCTGGGGGGCAGAGCAGGTCTCTCAGATCAGCATGGACCCAGAGCTGCATGGTCCCTGGATTCCAAGATGGCCACAGGTGGCAGCCCAGACCCTAGGTAGTTGTATAGACTACAATAGTAACAGGAGCCTGGACATCAACACAGACCCTAGCTATAACGGGGCCATGGATACAGACAGACATGCAGCTAGGGCCAGGATTCACCATGGTCCTGGGTGGCAGTGCAGGACAGTCTGATTTATATGGCCCTAGCAACAGGATGATACTTGGATACCAACATGGCCTCATGTGTCAGCCCAGACCCTGGGCATCTGCACGGCCTTTGGCGGTAACAGGAGCCACAGACATCAACATGGACCCTGGCTGTAGTAGGGCCATAGACCTAGGCATGATCCTTGGTTACAGCTCAAGCCAGATGTCTCCATGGCTTTGGGTGGCAGTATAGGCCATTCAGATAAATGGCCCCTGCAGTGGCATGACCCTTGGGTACCAATGTGGCTACGTGTGGCAGACCAGACCCCAGGCATCCTCAAGGCCTTCCCTTCAGTGGTAATAGTAGCCATGGACATCAGTACAGACCACAGCTGCAGCAGGGCCATAGATCCAGACATGACCCTTGGCAGCAGCCCAGGCCCAGGCTTCACCATGGCCCCGAGTGGCAAGCAAGCCACCCATATTAGCCCACTGTTCACTGCCTTTGCTTCTTCAGCTCTGTCTCTCTCCACAGGACATAAACCATTCTGCCTCTCTCTCTCTCCCAAATATTTGCTCACCATAATGGCACTGGGCAGGCCTATGGTTTCTTCTTTCCACCTAGATATATGTTTCTAAATATATAACTACAACCTGCTCAGTCTGTATAATGTTACATGTATGTATATGACCTCAGGCTGGACCATGGTATTGGATAACCAATTGGCAGTCTCTTCCTTGGGGTGACTATTTCTTCCAGTCTCGTCATTTCCCAGGTGTCCATGGTTCTTTACATGAGGTTGAGGCCCCTCCAACCTATTCACAGTGTAGCTATCATTCCTCATCAAAGAAACTTCTCTTTGCAATAGATGGACATCATTAGAGAAAACCGCAACCAATCAAAATGCAGAGAACAAGAGATCAAGGGGTGTGCAGTCCACACGGATGCAACTAAAACACAATTCCTGTATCTATGGCTCAGGGATCGTTGTGGAAGAGGGAGCAGGAAGACTGTAAGAGCCTAAGGAACAGGAGGTTTGTTCCGAGGTTGTGTATCCTAGAAATGTCAAAACGGGGCTACACCCACGAAGTCTCATCCTCATGGTTGCCCAAATAAGACCTACACAATGAAAACATTGAGAGACATCCTTGTGTTTCTTCTAACATCTGTTCATCATGCTTAACATCTTCTAGTTGCTTTACAATCATGAACCAGATAATAACTAAATCATTAGTTTCAAATCTGCATAAAAAATATTGTGTCAACTTTTTTTGTTTTGATGTTTGAGTTAAAATTTTAAAACAGTACATGCATCTGCTAATATTTGAGAAATATTCATACGATGATAAATTGATGTATGTTTTATGATACCACTAAGCAGCAAGAAGAATGCCTTAGGGCTTATGATAGTTAGAAAATCTCCAGACTCCTGGATTCTAAGACTAAAATACTCTCTTTCAGAGCTCGAAAGACAACTCAGCAGTTGAGAGCAATGACTGCTCTTCCAAAGGACCTGGATTCAATTCCTAGCACCCACATGGCAGCTCACGACTGTCTGTAACTTCAGTTCCAGGGGATCTGACACCCTCACATAGACATACATGCAGGCAAAACACCAATGCATATAAAATAAAAATAAATAAATCTTTTTAAACACACACACACACACACACACACACACACACACACACACGAGGATGGGGGTGGCAGACAGACACAGTGTGCTGAGGTCTGCAGTCCTGTGTTTATGTTCTCAGAAAGACCTGGGTTTCTGGATCTTATCCCTGATATCAACCACTGGAAGGTTGCTGAACGTACCCTAAGCTTCTGGCATTTGATCTAAGTCTGGACCTTTCTCCTTTCTCCTACCTCCTTCTGGTTTCTGACTTCTGATGACAAACGGAAGAGGATTCTCCCTCTCAAATGCAACTGCCAAAGCTCACTGTCAACCTGACCCAAGCCACACCACTCAGAAACTATCTGGATATTTATCCAAATGCTGGGGCATAAGGGGAAAGTGATATATTCTGGTGAAAGGGAGGTCTCAGACTACAGCTCTGATTGTAGCTTTTGAGCAGTTGAACAACCTCTTGTCATGGCTGAATAAGCTACAAACACAAACTTCATTTATCAAGAATTGTTAAGCTTATAAATTGTCCGCCTCCCAGCTTCTATTAGAGAAGGACAGCTGCCGAGGAGCACTAAAAACACAGTTTTCCCCTGCTTCCCATTTTACAGGGTTGACAGTTAAGACCTTTACCTAGCCTAATGCCACAATCTGCATGGCTTTACCCCAACTCTGAGGCAAGTAGACTGAGATACTGGTTGTGACACTACATGGATGCTTAGCTTTACAAAGCTTCCATAGCAGAATTAAGGCAAAAAGACTTACCAGTATTCCTAGCTTGGTCCCTGACTCAAGCATGCTAAAGTTGATGCTAACCAAAGCTTGTTGAAAGCCAGCTATTCCTCAACTGTGTGCAACTACTGTTGTGTGAGATAGATGAAGCACTGAATTCATGACCCTGTCCTCACTGTCATCGTTTTCTCTGTGCTTGACAGATAGCATAGTCTAGAATGCAACTAGCTAACAACAAGTTCTGGTGAAGATGGTGGGGAGAGTCATGTTTTGATAATGAATAACTGCCAGGAACCACATCTATTCACAGGAAATGTGCTACAATGGGATGGAGAAAGAGACAATGTTGATGACAATTCATGCAGACAACATTGTGTCTTTAATCAACTGGTATAGAATACTTTAGATAAAATAGTGGGTGTCAGAGAGAGACTTTGGAGCACTCAGTCCTACATAGGATGTCCTTATCACACCCCTCCACTCAAGGCTTAGGGGACCTATGTGGACGGGGAAGCAGAAAGATTGTAAGAGCTAGAGGTGGTGGATAACTCTAAAAAAAATAGTGTCATCCAGACACAATAATCACAAAAGTACTGATGCACAAAATTCACAAGGACTGTGACAGCACACACAAGATTTTAACAGGTTCAAACAAGACAAAATCCCACCCCTGAGTGGGTATTTGCAATTGATAACTCCTGGGAGGATATCAGCTTAATCCAATGGAGTAACATTGAGTATATCAACCACACTCTAGGGCAAGCTCCACTCCCAGGAGTAGTTGGCCAATATAAATGTGATTTCAATTTTGTTATTTTTTCTAAATAAGAAAATTCTAACCTAATACAAAATTATAGGAATGATTATCAAGTATTGTCAAGGACAGGAGAAAGGTAATGACATAAACAAAATAAAAATACAACCAACAAGAATGACATCAAGCAAGAAACACACACTAAATGTTCAGAAATGTCCAGACCATAGGTAAATGGCATGTTACAGAGATTACTCCAATAGCTGTCCTATCCTAAAGATTCTAACTTTAGGATCTAAAATGTTCTTAGCTAAGATATGAGAGGATTATAACTAACTATCTAGTCTTCAACCCTGTCAAAGACCTGAGAAGGAAAATAGTATTACCTGAGAAAACAAGAAGTGCAGACAAGCAATTTCCAAAAAATTTCAAGAACTGACAGACAGCTGGCAGCCTGGACAGTCATCTAAAGTTTCTCAGCACTGTTGGAGCTTCCATTTTTGGCTACAGGCCTAGAAAAATCTGACATTTTGAAAGAACATCTTACTCTGTCTTGGCAAGGTTCAGTAGTTGCTTTTCCTTGTGTTCTGCTCACCTGGAAAGGACAGCGTGTCCAGTCAAGGCAAGGACAGTTCTTTGCCCAGCAGGCCATTTTGTGCCAAGAAGAAGACAAACTTCCAAACAGAGTGTCTTAGAAGCCCAACATTCTCTTGAGAGTAGATGGGTGCTGCCAGGAGCAATCGTGTCTCATGTCAACAGAATTCTAAGTTATCAAAACATTTAAGTGCTATATTCTCTAGGTCTATGAAGTGTTTGGAGATTACCTATCCATCTGACAGATGTTTCTGTAAATCTGGAAAACCTAACATAACTATAGATATGACAAGTATGAGTGACTATTAATCTGTAAGTCTTATCTAACTAAATAACCTAAGGACTAAGGCTTCACATTAACAAGGTAAACAATCTATAAACAGATGTGCATTATAAGGACAATGATCTCAAAATTGTGACAATATACAAAATATCTTTTTTTTTTTGGTTTTTCGAGACAGGGTTTCTCTGTGTAGTTTTGCGCCTTTCCTGGAGCTCACTTGGTAGCCCAGGCTGGCCTTGAACTCACAGAGATCCGCCTGGCTCTGCCTCCCAAACGCTGGGATTA